>JANHFO010001631.1:80751-95209 GCA_032468095.1 Pareas carinatus
GTGTTTTGAAAATTATTATGAGGGAGCAGTTCCTTTCCATAAGCTACAAAAATTATATTTTGTCCATGTCCCTGAATAGATGAGGCAGCATTCTTTCTACAAGATACATTTTAATATTTGAGATACATGCTTCAACTTCTAAGATATTTTCTATGCAAACTGAATATAGGTCTATAATAAAAAGTGATATTTGTAACATTAGGGATTTAATTTTAATACGTGTTTTATTGATATGTTAGTTACTTTGAAATCTTAGTAACAGGATTGCCAGTAATTGCTTCTTTCAATTCTTGAAAACTCATGCTGTCAGCAATAGTATTTAGCCACCTTGAGTTCTATTGGCCTCTTTATCTTATGTTGATTTTTGTTTTTCCATACATGGAAGGCTTCTCCAATGATTCATAGTATGAACCCACACTTAAACATTAGTTACCTGTGTTAGATCTCTAGGATCTGGTGTTCGTAAGGACGAGGCAGATTTGTTCTGGTATCTTTATTGGTAATGATGTAGCACAGAATGAAAAACAGTTGTGGACAGGCTGCCCTCTTTAAGTAATTTCAAGTGGGCAGTCTGCCAATCAGCCGTGTGGGAATTCCCACGTTTGGGAATTTCCTCCCAATTGGTTGTCCCGGACATATCACTCCTCCCAACCCAGATTGCTCCGCCCCCCACTATTTGCATACGTAGTCATGCAAATATGCAGGGGGTTTAAAAGGTCGACTGGACCTCTAGTTCAGTCGTAGGGGCAGCAGCTGATGGAGAGGGCGTGCCTGATATAGGTTCCGGAGCCTTGGAGCCATTGGAGGCTCCTGGAGGGCTTGGGACGCAGCCTCGGATGAAGATGAGTCCTCGTGGGTGTAGTGGAGCCCTCTGCTGTCCTCAGGTAGATCTAGTGTGAAGCCCCCACCTTTGGTACCTGGGGAGGGATGAACTCCATAGTTAGCTTGGTGGGGGTTGTTCCTCATGGGTGTCCCTGTTGTTGTTGTGGCTCGGCTCCTTAGTTGATCTATGTGCCGCCTCCAGGAGTGGCCATCTTGGACGGAGATTACATAGGACTTGGGGACTGTGATTTGGGAGATATCCCTTTCCACCTATAAGGGTCCATTACTTAGGTTCCTGGCGAACACCAGGTCCCCCACTTTAAACGTTCTGGTGATTTCAGGAGGTTCTCTCTCGTTGTTTGGGGCGTAGCATGGGTTGAGTCAGTCGAGGACCAATCTCAGCCTGCACCCCATTTGGCTGGGCTCTTGCCCGTGGAGGTGCAGAAAGTGATGTGTTGCCATGTAAGGAACTCGTCAACCCTTCCTTGCAAGTCCCTTGTCCCAGGCGGCCGAGGGCCTCCTTGGCCGACTGGATCATGCATTCGGACTGGCTGTTTGCACTTGGGTTCCCAGGGGCTGTGAGGGCATGGCGAATCCCAAACTCTGCTAGGTAGTCCTCGAATGGGGCTCCGGTAAACTGGAGCCCGTTGTCAGATACTACCACATCGGGTATGCTGTGGGTGGTGAACAGGGCGCGAAGGGTTTTGATTATTGCCTGAGTGGTTGTGGAGTGCATGGTTGAGATTTCCAACCACATTGAATATGCATCCACGGTGACCAAAAAGGTGTGTCCTTGGAATAGGCCTGTCAGGTCAATGTGCACTCTTGACCAGGGGCCTCTGGGCTTTTCCCATTTGCGCGTCAGGGCTTTTGGTGGGTGGGCTGTGACTGTTGACAGGGTTGGCATTTGCCGACCCACTCATGGATGTCCCGGTCCAACCCTGACCACCATATGTAACTGCATCCCAAAACCTTCATCCTTACAATTCTAGGGTGCCCCTTATGCAATGTGTCTAAGATCCTTTTTTGCAATTTGCTAGGGATTACCACTCGCTCCCCTCACAACAGAGACACCAACTCTAGTTTCTGGGATTCAAATGGTCGGAAACTTTCCCCTACGGTCTGCTCTGGTCACCCTCTCTGCTCCCAGGTCAGCACATTTCTGGTGATTGGGTCTGCCACGGTTTGCCTGGCCACCTCAGCAGAGATGAGTCCTGACAGTCAATTACTACCACTATGTCCTTGGTTGTCTCTGGTTCCTCCTTGGTTGGTAGTGGGCATCGGCCGAGGGCGTCCGCATGACTCAGTTCGATTCTCGGCCGATGTGCCAATGTGTAGTGGTATGCGACCAGGAATATTGTTCAGTGTGTCATTTGGTGTGGGGGGAGGGCTTGGGCATCAGGCACTATCAAACCCAGCAGTAGCTTATGGTCCGTTATCAGTTCAAAATGCCTGCTGAAAAATGAACGCATGTAATCGCTTGATCCCTGCCACTAGTGCTAGGGCCTCATGGTCCAGTTGGCTATAGTTCCTTTCTGGCTTAGTCAGAAGGAGAGGCATAGCAAATCAATACAAGGGCAAGGGTCGTATTGTAGCGGATGAGGAAAGTGTCTTTTGAGAGTTGTTGTCTTACTGTTTTGAATGCCCCCTCCTCTCTCTGTCCTCATTACCATGGTGTATTTTTTGCTAACAGTCTATGGAGTGGGTCGGCTAAGGTGGCTTTGTCCCTCATGAAGCTGTTATAAAAATTGAGGAGGGCAAAGAAGGCCTGCAGTTCCATTTTATTTTTGGGGGTTGGGGCATCCCTGATGGCCTTGACTTTCTGTTGTCAGGTGAATGCCTGTACCATCTATCCTGTAGCCCAGAAAGTTGGTTTTGGAGACCCCAATGGAACATTTCTCTTTCCTTATGTGTAGTCCTGCCTGTCTAAAACAGGTCAGCACTTCCCTGAGGCGTTTGTATAGATGGAGTTTGTTCTACGTCATCAAAGTATGGCACTATGCTGGGGATTTTATATAATAGGCACCCCATGATGCTTTGGAAGATCCCCGGGGCTACACAGACCCCAAATTGGAGGTGATTGCACTTAAAGGCCCCCTGTGTGTGACAATAGTCTGGGCTTCTGCTGTAGCACCATCTACGGGGAGTTGTTGGTATGCCTGAGCCAGGTCTAATTTTGCGAAAAATTTTCCTGGCCCTGAAGTAGATGCTGGACTACTGGAACCAGATAGGTGCTCTGCTGCAATGCATTGTTTAGCATGCATTTATAGTCCGCGCATATTGGAATTGAGCCATCACTTTTCAATGGGGTTACAATTCAAACGGTCGGAAACTTTCCCCTACGGTCTGCTCTGACCACCCTCTCTGCTCCCAGGTCAGCACTTTTCTAGGGACTGGGTCTGCCGCGGTTTGCCTGGCCACCTCAGCAGAGGTGAGTAATCCCGAGTCCTGACAGTCAATTAGTACCACTGTGTCCTTGGTTGTGTCTGGTTCCTCCTTGGTTGGTAGTGGGCATCGGCTGAGGGTGTCCACATGACTCAGTTCGATTCTCGACCGATGTGTCAATGTGTAGTGGCATGCCCAACTGGTTCCAGCATACCGTTTTATTCATTTATCAAGTTTTGCATCTACTCGTGGCCTCAGTGCAAAGGGGATTCGCCGCGGCTTAAGTCTGATTGGGTTTATGGTCAGGTAAAGGATAAACGAGAAATAGGGTTCCCCTTGTACTTGCCTAGCTGGGAGTTGAACACATCCTGGAATTCCCTGATGTCGTTGATGCTTGAATGCTAAACTGCATGGATGCCTGTGATTTCCAGCCCCAGTGTGTTGAACCAGTTGAGGCCGTGTAGGGTCAGTAGATTTGACTGGGAGTGTGCCTTTAAACTGGTGGTATTTTACGTGGACTTGCAGGCAGCCCAGGATTGGGATGCGATTTCCCTGGTAGTCTTGAGTGTAGTAGAAGGCTCGCCAATGTCCTCTCGTTATAGGTTGGGTTTTGCCATCTTGAGTGTCTTCCAGGACATTATGGTGGCTGCTGATCCCGTGTCTATTCCCATTAGGCAGGGGGTTCCCCAAATATCAATGGTGACCATGAGTTTCTTGGTATTGGTATTGTTGTTACTTGCAACTGTTGTCTGGTACGTGTCTGCTGGCTGGTAGTCGCGTCTTCTTCGGTCGGTTTGGCTCTTGCTAGTTGACCAGCGGAAGGGGGGGCGCTGGGTGTAGTCGCTCGCTGCTTTCCATTCATTTCTTTGTGGCAATCAGTCTGAAGCTCTACAGACTTTCCTGATGTGGCCTTTCTTGCTGCACTTGTGGCAGAATACATCATGGAACTGGCAGGCGGCCCCTGTGTGGGGTCCCCCGCAGCCCGAGCATTTGTGGGAGTGGTCGTCCCCGCTCCATGTATTCCTCCTACAATTCCGTATCTGAGTCGAATACAGGGTTGAATGAGACCTAAGTTGAAGTGTTTGTTTCCATTTGGCACAGTGTGGCTTGCTGTGGTTTACTGCTTTTGCGGCTCTCGCAGTGCTGGCTGGTTGCACGTCTGTTGAAGTGGCTGGGAAAAACTCGTGGTCCGGTTGATCCATGCTTCATTCTGCCTGTAATCCTGTGGCCCTTCTCATCGCCAGTCTTAGATCGCTAGGATCTGGGGTTCATAAGAACGAGGCGGAGGCAGATTTGTTCCGGTATCTTTATTGGTAATAGTGTAGCACAGAATAAACAACGGTTGAGGGCAGGCTGCCTTCTTTAAGTGATTTCAAGTGGGCAGCCTGCCAATCAGCTGTGTGGAAATTCCTGCATTCGGGAATTTCCTCCCAATTGGTTGCCTCGGATGTAACAGCCTGATTAGGGTTTCCAGGGAAAAGTCTGGTTTTATTTTATCTGTTATTGAATAATTTGCTGTTTTTGCTGTCCAAAGTATTATCAAACCTTGCAATTCAAAGGCACCAGTTTTTCTTTCATTAGCTTTTAGATGATCCAACTTTCACAGCCCTACGGGGAAACCATACTCAATGTCTTTGTCATCTCTGAACTCTATTTTGTCTAGATCCCAGATTTTTTCTCCAAAGAAACAGATGCTTTTTATTTCATGATAAACAGCGAGTTCCTCAATTTTGTACCACAGGAAAATGTAGTTTATGTTACAGGTGGTCCTTAACTTATGGCTGTAACTGAGCTTGCAATTTTGGTTGGAAGTTGTGAGGGTTATTAAATGAGTTAATATGTGACCATGCCTGATTTTACAACCTTTTTTGCAGCGGTCATTAAGTGAATGTGGCAGTAGTTAAGCAAACCCGTTGTCTGCTATGGAGTGATTTTTACTGGAAACGAAGTAAAAGCCAATTTCTGGCAAAAATATAAATCACAGTCAGGTGTCTGTGGGGTGGTGCAAATAGCTTTAAGTGTGAAGCAGTTGCTGAACACCCAAAATGCTGGCATGTGATCGTGAGGAGGGGAGGAGCCATCAGAATTTTGAATTTGGATCATATATAATTTTTTCAGGGTCTGTTATAACTTCAAATGGTCACTTACTGAAGATCATAGGTCAAAGACTACTATACTACCTCTTCACCCATTTGCATTGGGTTGGCATTAGCAACCTCAGATATGCTAGTGGCATTAATCAGCTTGCTGGAAGCAAGACTTAAATAATCTTTTGTTGAAGGTTTTTCTTTCATCTTCAAAAAAACCAACGCTCTTAAGTCTTTCTTGTGTTCAGCAGCCAAAATGGAGTTATTTCCATAAGTGAGGTTGTCAGTAATATACAGTATTTCTTTCAACATTCTTTCAAATTCTGTAGTACATGGAGGTAGATGGAGCTTGATACTAGAACCCTGATACTAGAATGCAGCTTCATCTTTTTCAGTTCGCTGATCTCAACTGTTTCCATACCTGCTTACCAATTACAAACAATATATTAACAGCATAATTTTGCAAGGTTTTAAATTGAGTTTCCCCAAAGTAGTGAATATTGACACCATGGATCGTGGGAATATCCAAAAGGGGGTTGATATTATTATCTGTAGTACTATTCAAGTAGTTAATTTATTAAAGTAATATTTATTGAATTATTTTCACATAATAAATGTTTAGGGGTAGATGAACATCCTGAAACTTCATGAAACGGTCAAGCTGAAAAGTTTGGAGGCTTCTGTTCTAAAGAGTTCTGCTCGCATTTCATCAATTCCTGTAGCTTTGTGGTCAACAATACTTTGAGGAGCTACACTTTCCAAAATATTTGGATGTAGCTTTATGTCTATCAGCAATTTAGTTTTTTTTTTGTACAGTTATTCATACATGAACAGCATCTCTTGTTTATATTTGTTGATCTCTATCTTCTTCGTAGTACAGGGGTCCTCAATCTACGACCACAATTGAGCCTGCAATTTACGTTGCTACGTGAGAAATTTGTTAAGCGAGTTTTGCTCCATTTTATGACTTTTCTCACCACATTTCTTAACTGAATCATGGCAGTTGTTACGCTAGTGACACGGTTGTTAAGTGAACCTGGCTTCCCCATTGACTTTGCTTGCCAGAAGGTCACAAAAGGAGATCACATGACCCCGGGACATGGCAACCGTCATAAATACGAACCACTTGTCAAGCATCCAAATGTAAATCATGTTACCATGGGGATGCTGCAATGGTCATAAGTGTGAAAAATGGTCGTAAGTCACTTTTTTCAGTGTTGTAACTCTGAATGATCACCAAATAAACTTGTTGCAAGTCGAGGACTACCTATATTTTATTATGTTTATCCCCGTGTAAAATGGTTTCTCATCTTTTTTATACTATTTAGATATATTTCTCTGCCTCTTTTGACTTTTCTCTGGAATTAGACATTGTAGGATAAATTTTCCTGTCCCTGTTGCCTTTTGCTGCTTACTTTTCCTTGGCTATTTTAATGAATCAATAGAAAGCAATTTCACCTATTTTTTTCACAAGGCAGAATACTTTTCATTCTTCATCTTTAATGGTATCATGAATTTTGGTTCAGAGTTCTTTAGGCATTCTATCAAATCTTATTAATTCAGCCTAAGTTTTATCTTCATTGCATAATCATATGGAATATTGCTCAAGACATATCTTGTTAATCTGATAGATATTATTTTTTAAAGTTCAAATTTAAATTTTGCAGGACATCCATGAGCTTTGTAGTCAACATTGAACAAAACTCTGATTTTGCTTGCACAGCAATGTATATATCAATTCAACATCAAACCTGGCCATCCAGCAATGAATAAAATATAAGGTTCTTAATTTATATTCAGTACAAAATTTGTAAAGTCCTTACACTTTGAAGGATATCAGGTTGGAGAAGCTGAATTTAAACTTTGTTGAATATATAGAATTAGCATAATGATGTTATGTCTCCATCCTAATCTATTTTTGGCTAAAACCATGGAGAACTGAAATCCAAGGGTATACAACTCATTTTATCACAACTCTGATAATTTTAGCTATGAAAATTATAAGAATTTTGAACACTGTTTATTCTTTCATTGTATGGCACAACATTTATGTATAAAAACTAGTCAGAATAGAACAAAGCACAGCATCAGCCTTTACAAAATCAATTTCAACCACAATAATAGATGTCCAGTCATAGAACAATTTAGGCTGTTTTACTGAAACAAATGACTTAGAAATGTGAAGCAATATGAAAATGAGCAATTTCCTTAAATATCTCTTTTTCTAAATATCAATACAGAAAAATGACATGATCTGAAACAAAGTGAGGAATGCTTCAGCATTTTTTCATTCTGTTTTTCTATTCTAGATTACTTGGCAGTTTCTTGTGAAATTCATATTCCTGATTTTTTTTATCCTAGCTCTTCTTCAATTCAGGCTGCCTACAAATGGTATTAACAATTTGAAAACGGAGGCAAGTTTGATATAAAGCAACCAAATCAACTAGACCCGTGTGTTGTGAATGTCTTTTTCAGTATCATTTGAGCAAGAGATAAAATGTATTTATTTTCATATTCTTGAGAGTAGCAGTATTGCTGGCATAAAATCCACATTTTTATTTTATAATATATATGTAAGGGTTTACAAAGGTCATAAAATACAACAATAGCCCCAGTTGTAAAGGGGTCTGGCTAATCACATAATGAATCTGACACATAGTGACCAGAACAGGAGCGGTGCCAACTGCTTTAGTGTTCTTAGGCACCTTGGTATAAAAGGGATGTTCTTTTAAAGTAGCCTGGCAAACATGAAGAAATAACCAATTCAGTATTTCACAGAAACATTCTTGTGGCTATAAACCTACACACTTAGCTTTCATTTCTAATCAGAGAAAGAACTGATGCCAGTGTCCTAGTATTTCTCCCAATGTCCAGAGCAGTAGAAAGAGATTTCTAATTCTCCCTTCAGCCTTAGGGCCAGAAACAGATAGCTGTAAAATGAGCTTAACCAACAGAAGCCATGACAACATCCACAGGAACTTCGTCTTTACTCCGAGCTGTGACTTGCATTGTCACAATCTCTGTGAGGACAAGGCGGGAACGAACCAAGAGGTCATGACCACCTCGAAATACACCTGTAGCGGATCAAAGACAGTAATACTTTTATCAGTATGTATGGCTGGAACTACATTTCCATTCTTCAAGGAACCGAAGTAAATTACCAAACTAAAAACTGTTTTAAAAAAGGAAATAATTATCCTCCTGAATTATCATTAAGAATATTTAAGACACTGGCCGTGTTTTTGTCAATGGCCAAATGATCTTACCACTGAATTGTGACTTAAATCACTTTGTGATATTTTATCTCTTCAGCTTTTCCTATGTGGGATTATAATGAAAAAGAGACACTCGCCTTGCAGAATCTAGGGTAAATATGAACTCCACCCAAAGACCTTCACTATTTTCATTCATCAAATAATGGGAACAGACCTCATAGAAATAGTTTGGATATCACTGTACTGATAGAGATCTCATTCCACCGGAATCTATGGCATTAGCTTATTTCTTACAAATATCCACATATATTAGAATAATAAAGCTTGAAGGAAATTTAGGATACTAATTCCACATTTGTGGGACTATTAGGATGAAATATCTTTCCTAATAGTGAAAGCATTTGCTAAGTTGATATTATCGAGGTAGATTGGATGGCTGTATAGTTCACTGAGAAAAGGGACTAAATTTACATTAAACTTATATACTTTTCAGACACTTAAAATGGACTAAATCAATTAGAAGAATCAGTTTGCTGTATAGGCACCAGGCTAGGCTTAGGCACAAAGCCAGGTGGGTGACTTAGTCACTCTTGCTCAGCCTCGGGAAGAAGGCAGTTGCAATCCAGTTTGAAATCTTCCCAAGAAAACTACAGTCCAAGCAGTTGCCAAGAGTCAACACTGTTTCAGACATCCAAAAACAAAAAAAAATCCAAGAGGGCACACAAAACCTCACCTGCCAGGTACAAGGTATGAGAGTTCTTGTTATCCGGGACTTTATCTGACCGCTCACAGGGTTGCATTCCTAGGAATTTCACAATATTACCCACTGCCTCTGTGGAAATAAAAATATTGCAGCTCATTTTTTCTTCTTCTTTATACTTACTCTGTTCAGTTTGCTTACCTAGCTAGATTATTGGTTTCCCTATTCCCAGAAAAAGTAGATGTCATTTTCTTCAAGCAACAAAAAAATAATGTACAGAAACCAGTTGACTTCGCTTGTGGACAGCTCAATAACCCCTACAGTCTGAGTCCTGGGAAAGAGTGAAACCTCAGCAGAAAGGCCTTGCAGCCTGGAGTCTCACCATCTTCACTTGTATTCATTTGGTTGAACCAGAAAGTATTAAAAGAAGCATCTTATTTTAAACATCAATTTGTATGAACATCAAGATCAAAGATTCAATTTTCTCCCCTGCCAAAACCAGACATTTATTCTTTTCAAAGGGCTAGGGAGGAAATTCTTGATTTTCAAGGAGTTTATAATTACTGGGATCTCCACCGTGGTTCCTAGAGGTGCTGGTTCTAAAATAATTACTTCTGACCTACTTTCGCAATTATACTAACAGACAATGGGATTCTGAACTATCATTGTATATTTTTTTCACCCTGCCTCTAGCAAATCTTCTTTTCAGACTGAATGGCATGTATCAGAATTCAAAGCTTTCCACTGAAAACGCAACAGGAACGTTCAGTTAATGTTAATCCAAAATACATTTCTATGTGATCATGCCTGATCTAATTTGAGAAGGTCTCCAAATATTTACAGGAAATCATGTAGTAATCCAGTTTACAATGTTAACTTTTTTAAGGCACAGGAATCAAGAGCTGTGCACTAATGTTTTTGTTTACTTACCTTCCAGTGTTTTAACAGTAGACAATGTGAAAGTCTCTTCTTTTTCAAATTCGTCACCAACCTCTTCCCAGGCTGCTCCAAAATTTGGCTTCAAAACTCTTTGGATGTGATCTGCTACAGTTACTTCCAGATCTTCTAGCTAATAAAGACATTTAACTGTAAATTACCCTTCAGCATCTCTGTGAGCTCTTTAGAAAACTGATCAGATTTTAAAGCAACAATAATTATTTGAAAACATTTGTCCTTTTTCTGCTGCAATACTAATCTTAAAGGGCAGACGACAGTGGTGTCTGCAGAAGCAACAAGAATCATGTTCAGAAGAGCAACACTGCAATGTGAGCCATGCTCGTATTCTACAGGCATTGCAACATCTGACATATTCCCCAAGAGGGCAGACCTTGTACCACTTCGCTTTTGTCATTTTGATGAAAGCAGTAAGAACCTAAGGGCATTGCTAGCAATAGCACTGTGTTATAATGCTGTGTGGTGGTTCAGTAAATTGAGTTTGAAAAGCATTCAATGGAAAGATCTTCAAACATTCAAACACTGAAATGTTTTACAAAGATTTAAACATATATACTCTATGGTCTTTTATGTTCTGAGGAAAGTTTCCTGTGACAGCAGGAAACAGGAAGCAGCAAGACTCATGGCGACTGTACACTACATTTTATTTCAGCTGTATGTCTATGTAACCATCCTCTGCTACCAATCTGTCTGGCTATTTAATAATTCTCTGCTACAATTTCTATAGAATAAAATGGAATTTCTATAGAATAAAACAGAATTTTATAACAATAAGTGTTGCTTTTCCACTGACATTTCAGATTGGTGATTGTTCCTTATCACCATTAAGGTTAAACCAATACACCTGACTGGCACTTTGACTCTAGAAACCTCCAACCAGCTTCATAAAGCTGGATTTTTCTTAAATAATCTATTTTAACTGATCGTGAGTTTGCAAAAACCTGCACAGTCATGCACTTCCATATGCTGGCTAGAAGCAAATTACCTGTTTTTCCAATTTAACAGTTCACAGTGGCAATTCCACTGTATCTAAAACAGACAACAAATCAATAGCTTTCATCACGGGAATAAATCTACTGAGTATAAAAGCTAGATCAACATTATTCTACACTCAGCTTTTAAGTTACATTTTCTTGGAAACATACATTTGCATTTTTATCTCAAAGACAAAAAGAGGAAAAATATTAGTTTAATGTGTAAATGACAAAGGATTTAGTTTCCAAAGTATTCTGCTCAAACTCTCATATGCAAAGACAATTGGAACAAGCCATTTTATTTATGGCTAGCTTAGAGCACATGATCCTTAGAGAGACACAATGGCATTCAAGATTAAGTCTGTGAAATCAGGTGGCTATTAGCCAAGTCTGTTAGGCAAAGCTCCAGCAGGAATCTCCAGATCTGACACTGGGCCATCTGGACATGCTGAGACTTAATCCACTTATTAGCTCAAAGTCTTCATCAAGTTCATTCTTTGGTCCAGATAAAAACAAATGGTGTACAAAGAGGAACTATTTCTTGATGTAAATAATGAAATCATCAGATCACGTTATGGGGCTCCACTGATGAAATAAATATTTTATCAGTAGCTTCATACTTTACAGTGTTGTGACACTGAACTGGGTATGACCTAGCTACATGACAACGGAAAGAGTTGATATAGCCTGCACTGAAATTCTGTCTTACCACATATTCATCCTCATAGCCCTCTTCCTCGGCTTCACCAGTATTTGGATCACAATCTTTCACAGTGAATTTCATCATGCAGCTGAAAGTGCAAGCCACTGCAAAGAGGACAAAGCAGATGTCAATACCACTGTGAACTCTGGAAATGAATGTTCTTCCTCGCTTACCTCCTAGGCCTATTCTGTTCCCAGGTTTGTTTAAAAAACCATTGTGCACTCCGATATTAGCTTGTAAAATTATCTATGTTTTCTATGGAGACATACTAATCAAACTACAACCTATTTTTTTGCGTATTTTATTTATTGAAAGGAGTGTAAAAATTTGAACAATCTCATTTATAGAGAGTCTTCAATTTAAAAAAATCAACCCTTGATTTTCAAAATGAGTTTTTAAAAATTCAAAATTTATTTTACACCTGTAGAAATGGATGTAGGTATGGCTACACACAATGAGCAGATATACAGGTAGCCCTTGACTTACAATAGTCCATTTAGGGACCGTTCAAAGTTACAATGGCTCTGAAAAAAGTGACTTATGACCAGTTTTCATACTTATGACTGTTGCCTCATCCCCACGATCATGTGATCAAGATTTGAATGCTTGGCAACCGACATGATGGCTGCAGTGAATCGGGGTCATGTGATCACTTTTTGTGACCTTCTGACAAGCAAAGTCAATGGGGAAGTGAGATTTGCTCAGCAACCCTGTTACAATCTTAACAACTTCAGCGATTCACATAACAACTTAGCAACAAAGGTCGTAAAATGGGGCAAAGCTCATTTAACAGCTGTCTTGCTTAGCAACAGAAATTTTGGGCTCAATTGTGGTCATAAATCAAGGATCACCTGTATTAAGTAGGGGCGGGTAAATTAAGGGAAAAGATAAAATACTGTTACCTGCTGAGGGATCGTCTTCAGGCAAAGCAATCAATGTGTAACAAGTACCAGGCTGATTGTAGAGCAAGCTTTTGGCAGGTATGTAAGCAATGACCTCATATCCCTCCGTTGGCTCCATCTGCACTGTGACGTTTTCCAGAATCTGATCGTTCAGCGTATTTGTGCAGTCAAACTATCATAAAACGTGAAAGCACATCAAAGCATAAAACAAGACTTCCAGCATTACAAAAACCCAAGGGTTAATTTTTTTTTTTAAAAAAAGTAATTTCCAAAATGATGTTTTATGGCCATAGCTGTAAATATATTCAGCTGAAAATCATCAGTTTACAAGACCTCTCTAGAAGGCAGTTTCCAGGAGAAGATGCTTTTCTTCAGTAAAACTAATACGTGTTTTTTTTTAAAAACGGTCTTTATTGAATTTATTAGATTAAAAAAAATGAAAACAAATATGAAAGCAAACATTCCATACATATCAATTGCATTTACATCACCACTTTGTACATATTGTATATACATATACGTATATACATTTATTTTCATACTTCTTTGTGTGTCAACTGTGGTTTCAATTCCTCTATCATTGCGTATCCTGTGTTTTAACCATTGATTTCATTTGTATTAACTTGTATGGATTCCCCTATGATAGTTGGACCTTACGAAACCACAGTTTCTCAATCACTCATATTCAATTGATGGTCATCTTCCATCTTATATTTTACCTTTTAGACAACTATACCCTACCTTGTTATTCCCTTCTCAATCTTTCTTGAATACTTATCTTTCTAAGTAAGCGAGTGCTCCTGTGAAGTTTAATAGTATTTTCAGAATGATGGTTTCTTGGACTATCCTGCTTATTACATACAATATAATTTCAGAGACCCTGTATTTATTAGCTTCACTGACGAGGGGCACATTTCCCCAGGTATATCTGCATTTGACTAATGCTAAAATTTTCAGTGGCTTCAGTCGAAATACTGTAGTATAAGAAATTACACTTACTGAAGCCTCTCTGTATCACAGAGCTATAAAAAGAACTTCTGTTTGTCAGTTGATTTAATCCTCTAGTCACAGTTTTAACCTATCAAGCTAAAGGAGATCTTCAGACCTCTAGAAAGTATAATGCTAAAGAAGCCCCTTCTGTGAATACAATCTGAGAATTCATACAACACTGCATTCCCATAACCTGATGACACAGTGAATATACTTTATGATTATAAATGCACCTAATACGTATACATGATGAATGTATTTAATGCTAATGAATGTAATGTAGAACTGTAACTATTGTTTGTCAATTGTAGCCTATATGTAAGTATTGAACATTTACAATGGAGAAGAATTCCTTGTGTGTCCAGACACACTTGGTCAATACAATAAATTCTATTCTATTCTATTCTCCTTTGCTTCAGGACAGCAACAAAGATTGACAGTCCTCGATTTGTTTTTTAATTAGCTTTACTCCCTTTCATTAACAACCTTGAACATGCTTCATTTAGAGGTAAACAGGATCTGAGGGAATAAACCAAGATTTAAAAATATGACTTGTTTTCCTAAACCTTGCTTTTGTCTTGGATGATACAAGTAACTGCATTTAGGCGAAAACAGAATAGAATTATTTTCAATCTTTCCTTTAGCGTTGCACTGGAGAATTTCTGTGAGCCTCGGTTTTATTTCTATAACATTACATGGTTGCACTATGTTACAATCAGAGAATAC
>JANHFO010001631.1:136417-156044 GCA_032468095.1 Pareas carinatus
GGCCAATAAAAAATTCTATTCTATTCTATTCTATTCTATTCTATTCTATTCTATTCTATTCTATTCTATTCTATTCATACCTGGAAACATACAGAGTTTCATAAGTCAGAAACACAATGATCAGAAAAGAGAAAACTGCAGCAGCACCAGGACTGTCAGGAGTGGGTGTGGGCTTTGAAAAAGACCTAAAAAGCTAATTTGACTTTTGACCATGATACCCTCTCCAATGAACAAGAGTTACAAATTCAGTTATGAAACCTGCAGGATGAAAAAGTTCAGTATGGAATGCTTACAGGTGATGCACCGAGATTACACTGACCTTCCCTCACTCTGACTAAGCGTCTGCACTTTAATAAGAGGAACTGGTTCCTTTAGCCCCTCAGTGCCTCTACGGTATGCAGGGATTTTTTAAGAAAGAATTTTAGCACCTTTGAGGCGCCAGTATCTTGCTTTGTGTGGAATACAGCAAAACATGGGCCTTTGCCTACTCTGTTACCTGATTGACACAATCAAAATTCCTTGCCTATCAGGATAAATTCAACCCAAAGATTTGCCCCAGTACCTTCTCTCCAATGAGTCCATGGTCTCCTTTGACACCCTTCTCCCCTTCCATTCCTTTTAGGCCATGTTCTCCCTAGAAAAGTGCAAGAGAAAACTATACTTTTAAAATCATTAACAGCAGCCAGTTTGATACAATGGTTAAGGCTCCAGAGTAGACACTGGAAGATTTTGAGCACTAATCCTGTCTTGAGCATGGAGCCAGTTAGGTGACTTAGGCCAGTCACTTTCTCTTAGTCCTCGGAAAGACACAATGGGCAAACTAAATTTTGAAAAAGCTTGTCAAGAAAACTGCAAGGACTTGTCCAGGCAGAATCAGACACAAATGAATGGAAGGAAAAAAACTATTGATAGCAGAATCAAAAACAAAGTAGAAGTGGTATTATGAAGGAGCATCTGGATCGATCTTTAAGAATCATATAAAAAGAGAACTTTTTTTAAAAAAATGAGTGATGCAATTTAACTACAGCAGAAATTAAGAGTTTTTTTGTGCCATGTTTCTTACTGGTTCTCCTTTGTTCCCTCGCAGACCTGTTGGGCCTTCCACAATGACTGTATCTCCCTATAATTGAGAAAATATGACAATCAACCAAGGATCTAAATACTCCAATTTTTCAGTTTCCATTTTTACTCTGAACAAATACAATTTTTTGTTAATGCAAATACCGACTGTTCCATAATAAAATATTTTATTTGAAACATGGCAAAAACCAACCCATAAATCAATTCTGTGGAAAAGTCATCAATTACTTCACAGCTAGGAAATTATCAGGGATTCATGTCATAATTTTGGCTGGTCCTACCTAAAGAGACCCAGGATTCAACCTTGCAACTTCTGCATGCAAAATGCCTTCTCCTTTCAAATAATTCAAATACCAAATTTGGTAAAAGCAGGGACTTGAGATTTCTTAGGTGAATGAAACCACATGTTCCTTTTCAAGGTCAGGCTACTGTTTATCAGATTAAAATATTTGTTATAACTTTGTCAGTAAACTTGTATAGATGCTGGCTTGCTTTGAAGAGTTTGTTCAGACATGTATTTTTTAAGGCTACCTACTTGCCAAGCAAATTTATTTTGAAACTGCTCAGGTATCACCAGCTAATGCAACGTAATCTTTTCAAAACTGAGATACTTACTTTGTCTCCTTTCAGCCCCATAAGCCCAACGTCACCCTAAGAGGAAAAAAAGGTTTAATTATAAATTAATTTACGTAATTTTTATTGTCAATGATCTAGTATTCTTTTCTCAGATCAGCTGGATTATAAACATATAGATGGCTAATATTAAGGCTAATAATTATAATGCATGGCACTTCATAGCAGAAACTAAGATAATAAGCCCCGGCCTCTAGGAATCTACAGAGTTAGACTTTGGCAGGGATATTTTGAAAACTCATCTTATTTCACTGTGGCCTGTGTGCTTGCTTAAAAAGCAACCAACGTATAATCGGGACTAGATAAACAACATAAGGAAAAGGGAACACTGCATATTTTACAGACTGTTTTTTTGTCTGTCCAAAAGATGTTTCCTTTTGACATAATTATGATTTGCAGCATAACAGGTGCTTGGCAATTGGAAATGCCAGAGCTTCAGTAGCTTTTCTTCACTCATTCCAAAGCTAAAACTACATTATTAAAATTATTTTATTTTTGAGCATTAGAAATAGGACAGAGCAAAAGATTCTTTTTTTTTTAATAACTCTCCTCCCCATTCTTACTTACTTTGTCACCTCTTTCTCCTCTGTTTCCAGGAGGGCCCTAAAGACAAAACAGAATACTTAAATGCAAAATGCTTATGTTTAGGACTAAGCAAACAGAAGAAAGAAGATTGAGTGAGATATTTACAGCAGGCCCTCGATCTCCCTCCAGACCTGGGCGCCCATCATCACCCTGAGGAAAGACAAAATAAAACATTTACATAGAACAAAAGAAAGAATAACAGGGGCAGGGAGGGCAACAGGAATATAAATCCCAAAATGCCACACCAACATTTACATTTCAGCCCAACATTTTAAACTTCACAGTCTTTTTCTGAATGGAGAAATACTTTTATAAATTATGGCTTCTGCATATTTTAATAATAATTTATTTGTCCAAAATTATATTGGAAGATAGAATCTCTAACCAATCTTAGCCTACAAAATTTAGATATCTATTTTTTGCCTGCATAATAGGAAAAACCAGATATTTCAATACTGCTGAATATTTTTTGCTTCAGACCATATCTTGCAGAGTTAGTTTTATGCACTCATCTTTTGTCATTGGTCAAATACAATTATAATTCCACCATAAGAATATGTAACACATCTTGTTCCAAACCTTTCGCTTTGGGCATATTTTTCTTTTTCCAGTTTCCAGTTTAAAACTATTCTTTTAAGTGAGAAACAGGCTGCCTTCAACATCTTAAGAAGTCTTCAGAGCTGAAAACAGTGTTTGGAACTTGGAACACTTCATCTCAATTTTTTTTAGAAAGCCTATCAGCAGTTTTAATTTGAAATGAGGAGTTTCATGAGGTTTTGCACTCAAACAATTCAAAGCCAAGTATTCTACACACCCATACCCCACAGTGTTACCATGTCTCGATAATGATTTTAAAACAGTTTCAAAGTCAGTTTAAAATCCCTACCCGAGCTCCTGAATCTCCTCGTTCTCCTCTAGGACCTGGTTGTCCAATACCTGTGTCCCCCTAAATAAGCAGTATTGACAAAAGGAAACCTAGTCAGTGAATCCTGTTGCTATTTCCAGCAACTTTCTTGAATTATTTTTAGGCACATAAGCTTTATCAGAAATGAATGATTTAGAAAAAGAAGAAAGTAAATAGCTCTTAAGAAATCATCATCATCATCGCCATCACCATTCTGGAAGTAGAGGCTCCTTATAATTCATTTGATCTTTTTATATTTTGGAGTAAATAAACTTTAAATAATAATGGTGAATCCAAGAATAATTGATTGTAGAAGGAGCAAAAATTTGAGTAAGCTATATTGGAGAAATAAATGTGATTACCTTGTCACCTTTTACTCCTGGGGTGCCTGAGATACCCTACAATAAAGTGATCATGAGAGAAGGGAGTAATAAAAACAGATTAGTATTTCAGACAGCAGAAGAGCATGCAAGTGTAGTAATGCAACACAGAGGATATGAGTCAGACTGTAGATACAGTTCTCATAATTTATTTCCCAACCACCTAATTACTTACTGGTGACCCTGGAGGTCCCGGAGGTCCTGGCGACCCTGCAGTACCATCTCTCCCCGGGAAGCCAATCAAACCCTAATAAGGAAAACATCTGTCAGCCCAGAGGTTTAAGTCCAAAGTGGGAAAGCCACTGTTCATGTTACTCCCAATGAAAGCCTCTGAAGTCTGCATTCTAATTGTATAAGCAGAGTTACACACTGCTGGTCAGTATTTAAATATGGGGAAGATATAAATGCATGGAATTATGGAAAAAATCATTTACATAAGGCATTCTCTTTCCACCAGTTATACAAGGTAAGCTTCTTCAACTTTAAAGTTGAGGACATAATGGGCTGAAGATTAGAGGAATAGAGTTTAGCATTTGGCCCAAGGACGTAGGCTTTCCCATCTCTGTAAAACCCAGTGAATCACAGTTTTAAATAATGTGATATTTGTCTTTAGGCATAGGCTGAGTTACTCCAACAAAGAACAAATCTAAAGACTACTCATCATCAGGGAGAAATCCAGAACAAGAGGGCAATATAAAGGGTCATTAAAAAAAGGGAATGATCAATGATGGAATACTAATTCAAGGTGGGTTCTAGAAGCTGCTATTCATGTATTCAGAGAACACACCATGCTAACAACAATTATCAACCTTACTCTCTCTCCTGGAGGTCCAGGTTGACCAGTCAATCCATTTTCTCCTCTTAGGCCAGGCTGGCCAGGAGTTCCGGCTGTACCTGGCGAACCAGGTGGACCTGGTGATCCAGGTAAGCCAGGATCTCCCTGAAAATAAAGCATAACATATGGTGTTAGGGAAGCTAAGAAGCTGCACTTATTTCTTTTGTTCCTTAAACATTTGAGAAGTAAGAGCTACAAATGTATGTCTGTACCTTCCCATTTTGGCCATTTTCAAATTTTATTAAGTGATTTGAAAATGTTTGTTGACTTGATCAAAACTCCAAGAGAAGCACGATATATAGGACATAGAATGCAATAATGAAACAAGCAAATCTAACTTTTGAAAGTTAATCTGAGAAATTAAATCTCCAATCTATTGTTGTTAGGTTTTATGAAGTTATTCTTAGGAACTTCTTTTTGCATACAATCACCAGTTTAATTTGGCAGGAGCTGTCCATCAACAACAGTACTGAAAATGTTAGATCCTTAGGACACCTTAGAAGTGTATCATGAAATAAGTTAGAATTTTATCGTGAAATAAGGGGAAGGAAAAGAATGGAGTCATTTTGGAACAGCAGCACAGAAAAAGAAATTACCTTTAACCCTTGAGGCCCATCCTGTCCAGGAGGTCCATGGATACCAATTCCAACTGAACCCTAAATGGTACAATGAAAGAAAAAAATAATGTAATGCAAAGATATGTAAATTATGTGAATAAACCATGGTGGCGGGGCATTCCTCACAGACTGTACTCCCTGAGAACTCCAGTAATTCTTCCTAAAACATAGAACAAACAAAGCAATTCCTCAGTGTTCTTTTATAGTTATTCCTCTCTATGCTGTGATCTCCTACCCCCTAATACTTTGAATGATTTGAGAATTTCTCAGGATGGCATGCTGGAATTGATGACTAAAATAAACACTCTAATATTGCATGCATTATTTAATCTTCTTAAAAAATTAAACACTTCTATAGAATCAAGAACAAAATAAATGAGAATCATCATATACCTTTTCTCCTTTGACCCCCGGTGATCCTTTGGCTCCCTATTAAAATTCAGAAATATATCATAGATTACTGTTTCCATGGTTGATATTAATGTAAAGGTAGAAGATGACGAATGAAATCTTTCAAAATCAGAACAAAAAGAAAGACAAGTAGCCATCATATCTCCTGAGAAAATAGTCGCTTAAAAGTATTTGAGATCAAATTTTAATATTTAAAAACCCTTGAACACAAGAAGTTGTCTAATTTTTGGAATAGGCTTTCTTAGTGTATTGCAGTCTAGATTCTATTTTGAAACTTAAACAACAACAGTGAATCCTCTTGATGATTTGATATTAGGCAGATTTTAGAGTATGTGACCAAATTGGGATATCCTCCTTTAAAAATGATTATTCGTTTTTACATCATAACTCTTGACAAATGAGTCTTTACATCTGACCAAAACCCAGTTGGGGTATTATATTTCTACTATGCCATTGCAGATTCTACAATCATACAGTTACTATATTGTGTATTCCAAAGTACTTACATCTTCTCCAGGATCTCCAGGTATCCCCGAACTTCCAGGATTACCCTATTTCAAAAATATAGAAATAATTATAGATAGGTTCTCGTTAGGAATACATTAAAGAAAAATATTTCTGTGAAGCTCACAGATGCTAGAGAATGAGAATTGTCTGGAAAACTGCTTTTGTACCTTCTCTCCACGAGGGCCTGGTATGCCTCGATCACCCTTCAGACCCTAGAAAGAGGAAAAATCAACTTCAATACATACCCTGGGAACCAGGTGCCTGGAAATGGGGAAAATAGGCATAGAAAAGAATAAGAAAAGCCAGCTTACCGGCTTCTCCAGAAGTTCTTTATCAAAATCGTTCGGTTCACCCTAGAACAGACCATTGGGATAATTTGTCAATGCATTAGAGTACATTCAAATGGGCTTAATCTTTCTTTTCTAGAAAGTGTACAAAATCTACCACTTTATTTAGCAGAATTCTAGTTATTTACAAGTTATAGCTTGCTTCTGGCAGGGAAAACTGCCAGAAGCAAGCTACTGTCTCAAATAAGACATTCGGTACTAACAGAGTGTTCGGATACCATATATCAAAATTTTCATTCAAGGGCTACTCTTTGGGGGCTTCTAGAGGAAAAATGGCAGAATGAAGATGGCTCCAAAAAGCAGACTGTAGCTTATTTGATCAAGATTAAGATAGATATGTAGTTATCTCTGACAACCCTTAATGGATTTTTGCTGACATCAAGGATTGAAATGATGAGGCTTTATGGAGTTGTTTATAGATAACAGATGGTAAATGGGAAGAAAATAATACAGTATTTGCTGCATTTTAAAAGGTGATGTTACTAAAATTGTTTATATGTGTGATGAAAGTGAGAAAACACTTCTTTATATGTTTTTCTTTTTCTTTCATATATTTTTTCTTTTTTTTCTTTTCTGCACTTTCTCTTCTTTTTTCAGTTTGTACTGTTGCAATTAATAAAAGTACTATAAATATCAAGAACAAATCTTTGCAAGATATTGTGAGTCAAAATCTGGAAAATTTGAAGCTAATAAGTTCCGATTCGTTGTCAATTCGTGCCCCCCAAACAATATTATATTAATTTTCTGTATTTATTTTTGTAGATTTTTATCTTACCTTCTCACCTTTCACTCCAGGAGGCCCCACTATAGTCTATAATAATCAATCAGATTAAGAAGAAAGATTAACAGGAATAAGTAAATGGCATCAAAGCAACACTTGCTATAAAGTTTTATTCAAAAATTGAACACAGAAATTAAATACAGCTAAGAAAAACTACATAACAGTTTTCAAGACAATGGAAAAAGAGGGATGAATTGCTTTTTCTACTTTCTTCTGCAATTAATAGTAAAGGACTGTCTTTCTAATCTTATCTCTATCTTAATAATGAAAGAAAGAGTAACATAATAATGAAAAAGAAATCCTAGGATGCTCTCATGTTTTCCATATTTCAGAAAATTGTCTGAAAAACAAAGGATGAAAGTTTTACTGTTAATGAAAAATGCATTCATAAAAAGTAATGGTTTTGTAATCTCTCCTAAAGAATGCCAATCACTGGAAAAGAAAAAACATATATCTCTTCCAGTCTAAAAACTATTCGTATTACATTTAGCCCTAAATAAATTTCAACATTCACCGTTAAAAAAGGCTCCCAGGTTATT
Organism: Pareas carinatus; assembly: GCA_032468095.1. NCBI lineage: Eukaryota > Metazoa > Chordata > Lepidosauria > Squamata > Pareidae > Pareas > Pareas carinatus. The sequence goes on from JANHFO010001631.1 coordinate 144,037, forward strand.
TATTTAAAAAACCATACAGGTAGTCCTTGACTTATGACCACAATTGAGCCCAAAATTTCAGTTGTTAAGTGAGACATTTGTTAAGTGAGACGTGTCCCATTTTATGACTTTTCTTGCCACAATTGTTAAGTGAATCACTGCAGATGAGAAGTTAGTAACACAGTTGTTAAGTGAATCTGGCTTCCCCATTGAATTTGTTCATCAGAAAGTTGCAAAAGGGGATCACATGACATTGAGATACAGCAGTGGTCATAAGTATGAACCAGTTGCCAAGCACCTGAATTTTGATCACACGATCATGGGGCTGCTACAAAGGTCGCAAGTGTGAAAAATGGTCATAGGTTACCTTTTTTCAGTGCCACTGTAACTCTGAACGGTCACTAAATGAACTGTTGTAAGTAGAGGATTACCTGTATTTTGCCAACCTGGAAAACCTGAAACACTGCCTAGTACAGTGATGGTGAACCTATGGCACGCGTGCCACACGTGGGGAAACAGAGCCAAGTCGCCCCAGCATCGCCCCAGAATTGAGCATGTCCAGAAAGAGAGAAGCGACGCTGGTCGATGACATCACAGGGCCACGTGCATTCTCAGAAAGAGACTAGTGGCGCCAGGCAGTGATGTCATGAGCTGCAATTCATTAGCTGCGACTCGTCCGGACAGTCAGTGCCTAAAAGGTTAGCCATCATTGGCCTAGTACCTTCTTAGTCCATAGAACCTCCTGAGAAATGATGGAAAAGAACAAAGAGCCTCATGATTTTTTCAGAGACTTGTTTTGATACTGTGTTATCAGTTTCCATACACTATATATATGCTTTCCTTCTGAGCCTCAAGATAAAGATAGTTTATATAATGTCCATGCTAAATAACGTATTTTAGAATTAATCAAAGTAGCATACAACACAGCTAATATTAAAAATGTTTAAGAAGTCTATGTTGGTTGACATAATTACACACATAGTACATACCAAAGGAAATGATTAAGAGGAACAAAGATAGATAATATTTGATGGCTTTGATTAGATTATGGAACTAAACTATTGCAAAACTTTCATGAGGCTCATGAAATCTATCTTAGAAGACAACTGATAAAAATCTAAATATGAAAAATAGCAGCTATTAGCCGGGATGTCATAATTACTTCTCAGTAGTCAGCATTGGGAATCCTGAGTAGGAGGATACTATTGTACTTATCTCCTGCTGGAAATGTCCTACAAGGATTTAACTGGCAATGTCATGTTGAAACGGAATACTGCAATTAATAGGCTTTGGTCTATTACAGTACAGCTGTTCTATTATTGCAGAGCTATTAAAACATGTTTGGTTGGAAAAACAAAATTTAATTACACGTAGTCCTTGACCCATAACCATGTGAAGTTACAATAGCACTGAAAAAAGTGACATGTGATTGGCTTTCACACAATCATTGCAGCATCTCCCTGGTCACGCAATCAAAATTCGAGTGCTTGGTAAACTGGCATGTACTGATGACAGCTGCACTATCCCAGGGTCATGCAATCATCACTTGCAACTGTCCCACCCAGCTTCTGGCAAGCAAAGTCAGCAGGAGAAGTCCAATTCACCTAATGACCACATGGTTCCCTTGACTGCAAGGATCCACTTAACCAATATGGCAAAAAGGTTGCAAAATAGGGCAAAACTCCATTAACAACTACCTTGCTTAGCAACAGAAATTTTCAGTTCAACTGTGGTGGTAAGTAGAGGACAGTCCATGAGATTTTAAAATAATTTAAAACTTAAGCAAAAAATGTATTTTTTTAAAATCTTCACTAAAAAGACAAGGCATCAAAACAAAAAAAGTAAAACATGTGAGCTATCCACCAAGGATTAAAAAAAGAGGAAAGGTTGTCTGTCTCTCACCTGCCCTGGGGACCCGCCATCTCCAGGCTCCCCTTTAGGACCAGCAGGTCCCGAAGGCCCTGGAATACCCTACAAAACAACGAACATAAACATTTTTTTAGGACAGAAGCACAGATCACATTAGGCTGCTGCATCCTACACTGGTGATACAATCTTATGCCTGTTTGTTTAGAGACATTTATCTATTAAATGTATATGCTACCTTTCTCTCTATTCAGTGACTCTGGGTGACATATGAGATCATCTGTATGACTTTAGTGTCATTCTTTTTTTAAACATCAGTTTGCAAGCCTGCCTGTCCTATATGTCTTACATTTCCTGCCTGTGCCATACGATCAGGCAGAGTGGGTGCAGTCTTGCTCCTTTAAGCAATGCAATATATCGGGACTCAGGAGGTCAGCCTTCTCTGTTGGATGCCTGCTCTTTGGAATAGCATCCCTATTCACAAGATTTGCATGCTCCCAACCTGATGTCCTTAAAGAAATCTCAGACAACCTAGCTCTTTCCCCAGGTCTTGGATAAGGATGGGTGTGCCCCTGTAGAATTTTATTTATGTGAGGAATTGTCTTTTTTTCCAGCTGACCATGATTTGCATTTTTAATGCTTGCTTCACTGTTTGAGTTTTTTTTTAAAAAAACCTCCGTAAGCCACCCTAATCTAATGGAAGTTGGGTGGCATCCAAGCTGCTTAAATGCGTGAAGAAGAATTGTGCAGTTTCACACAGCGACATACCATTTTCCCAGGCAGTCCAGAGTCCCCTTCTTTTCCGGGCACACCATCTCTTCCTGGTACACCTGGTTTCCCCTGCTCACCCTAGTGAATAGTTACGGTTCATACAAACATTAAAGCCTGATTCATTAAGGAGAAATGGCAATTTGATACAGAGTATGAAACGATGACCCGTGGAAAACCAAACAGCCAAGAAGAAGAAAGAGCAGAAGCAACTTACCACTTGTCCTGGTAATCCTGGAGGGCCCTGTGGACCCTAAAAAGAAGCACAACAAGAAACAAGTGCTTCAGCTTAGGAATTCAATAGTTCTCTCAAACTAAAGCAGGATATTTGCAACTTACCACAGGCCCAGGAGATCCTGATGGTCCTGGGAGTCCCACATTCCCTGGAGGGCCTGGCATACCCTACAACAAGGAAAAAAATATATCACATTGATCAAAGTCATCAACAGACATCCAATCAGGCCTATTGCATGGCTTTCCCATCCTGACTCTTTCCCAGATCTTGGAAACGTCAATTGTTAGAAGGAAAACCCACAAAATGTATCTATACAGGTAGTTGTCAACTTACGATCATTTGTCTAATGATGGTCCAATATTATAAAGGCTCAGAAAGAGTTACACAATTACGCCTGCGGTCAGGTGATTCCGACATGGGTGCTTCACACAACTGGTTGCCAAGCACCTCACTGTCATGTGATCACCATTTGTATTTTTCTCTGCTGTTTTCCCAGAAAATCAATGGGGCAAGGAAGGCTGCAAGTTGCTGTTACCTGCTGAGAGGACTTCGTCTTATCTCTGGGGGCTGGCTGAGAGAGCTGGCTACCACAGGGAGTAGATGGAGGTGCAGAAATGGAGCTCAAACACTGAAGCTTCTGCATCCTGCTAGAGTTCCCTTCCACACATGAAAGGAACTGAACTCCTTCAGTAGGCAGCTATTTCAGCCAGCCCCTAGAGATGAGAGGAACCAAAATCCAAGCAGAGAGTGGAGAGTGCTAAGAAGGACAGGGTGCCTCCGGCAGGTGGGGGAAGTCCAAGGAGGCCCAGTGCAAGCTGTATGCAAGTCTCTTTTTGCTTGGAGGCTGAAAATCTTCCTTGGATTTCAGCAGGGAAGTTTTCCACTTCCGGAGCAGAGAAAAAGCACAGTAAGGAAAGGAGCACTGGGTATCTCAGGGGATGGGGGAGGCCTGGGAAGACCCAGTACAGGTCTTGTGCAAGTGTATTTAAGGGCAGCGGTGGGAATTCCTATTTGGATTGAATTTCAGCAGGGAGGATTTTCAACTCCTGAAGAGCCTCACAGGGCCTCTCCCACCTTTTCTGAGGCACTTCAGAGTCCTTAACACTTAACGACCTGCAAATCATTTAATGAGTGCAATTGGGAGTGGCTGGGATTTTCCTTCTTGAGCAAAGCAGCCATGTAATGTCTCATTTAACAATTGCTTTGCTTATTGACTGAAATTCCAGTTCCAATTGTGGTCACAAATTGAGGACTATCTGTAGTTTTTTTTACAATGAACGAATCATTGAAATAGCAGTAGACAAAAATATTTTTGAGTTACTATAGTATGTGTTTGAGAAACCTAAAAAGATACTTACTCGGATGCTGGACCCAGGTTCTCCTACATCTCCCTGTAAATAATTAATAAAAATTGAAAAATTTACATGATTACTTGTGTTTGAGAGAAAACTGAGTTCGAATACTTCAATTTCTACAGAAGATAATGTAGGTAAATCATATAGCATAACATTAGAAGTTCTGTGGCAAATTTTACAAATCATATTGTTCATAGAACATGTATGCTGTGTTCCCAAAGATAGGTACCCCTGAACAAAAATACAGAACTATTCTATTTTTAGAACATTAAGTATGTAAAACTTTGACCATATGCAGCAACTGAAGATTATCAACCATACAACACAAACTTACATGCATACATATGTTTGTTTTAGCTGATATAGTGAGAGAACACAATTTTCTCACAGAAATGTCCTCACAGGAAAGAAGAGCTGACGTTCTGGCAAAGAGGAGGATAGATTTGCGAGGCATGAAGACAGGTTGAAGAAAGAAGTAATGGACAGTGGCTGGTGACTCAAAATAGATTTTAGGCAGCTCTGATTGCTAAAGATTTGGTTCCAGAGTTGGTCAGGACAAAGATCCTGAAGCAAGTTGGGAGGAATATGGAAATGACCAAAGAAAGAAAATGTGCAGTGAAGGATATGTCTTCCTCATACAGATGATCTCCAGGTGTTATGGACTTCTCTGATTCTGAGGCTGAAGAGGCAGACTTTAGCCTGCACCTGGAGGGCCAACAGGTTGTTAGCCACCTGAGAATAATGACTCAGATCCTAACTCAAAGCACACCATCAGCTAAGGAGACAGTGGAGATCTGTCTATCTCCTGAAAGGAAAGCCTCACACTCCTGCTCAATTCAGTTTGGCTTGGCTATGGTAGAATTCTCCGACACCTTATCTCTAAGATGTATTGGATTTCCTCTAGAATTCCATCTTCCAAACACTTCAAGCTACCGTATTTCCCCAAAAATACGACTGGATTTTATATTAATTTTTGCTCCAAAAGACACATTGGGCTTATTTTCCGGTTAGGTCTTATTTTCAGGGAAATATGGTACTAAATACGTCTGTCTGGCTGATAATCTTAATAGGGGCTTATTTTTGGAGTAGGGTTTATATTACAAGCATCCTGGAAAATCATGCTAGGTCTTATTTTCAGGGAAACAGGGTTCCTGCTTATAGTGCTGGCATAATTTACAAGGTAAACAACCTCTTCTTGAACTCTTCAAGTCTTTGTTAATCATTAATCATAATAGAGCTGGAAGGGACTTCGGAGATCTTCTAGACCCTACATCATTTCAGATAGATGGCTATCCAGTATTTTCTTAAACGTCTCCAGTGATGAAATACCTACACTTTCTGAAGGCCAGCTGTTCCACTGGTTAATTGTCCTCACTGTTGGGAAGTTTCTCCTTCATTCCAGGTTGCTTGGTTAGTTTCCATCTTTTCTTATCTTGCCTTCTGGAGCTTTGGACAATAGGTTGACCCCCCCTCGCTTTTTTTTTGTTATTGTCTCCTGGTCTTTATCTTCACCTTTATCTTCGCCAATCTTGACTATTGGTAGAAGATTTTTAACATGCAAATAAAGCTCTCAGTTTACTAATTGCCTTGCTTCCTGTTTGAATCAGTTCAAGGCTTGCACAGGACACTTGGAGAGGATAAAGATAGGAAAATACATTTTGCCAACCTGTGATTCTAAGTGGGAAATCTTGCAGAAATTGACATACACAACAAGGTAAACTTTATGAGAAGCATGAAGCTTCGCTTTATCATTAGGAAAAAGTTTAGTTATTACTGAACAGGCCAATGTAAATCGTCTCATTTTACTGTTTTATTGTCATTTCTCAGAAGGGTTATAGGAAAAAGGAGGTATAAATACTGTTATAAATGCCTTAGGTAAATTTTGTTTGCCCTGAAATAAATAGTTTAAGTATTTTTATAAAGCAATTAGTTGACAGGCTTGTGAGGCATGCTGTGCTAATTTGAAGGAAGATTCCACAAGCTCCAGAGAAGAGGTGTCCAACCTTGGCAACTCTAAGACTTGTGGACTTCAACCCCCAGAATTCCCCAGTCAGCAATCAAATCAGGTCACATACCTTTATTCCAGGTAAGCCTTGGGTGCCAGGTGGGCCGATAGGACCCTGAAAGAAACCAAAAGATAATTATTTCCAAAGCACATGTAATTCAAATATTGCATATACCATGCAACTATGTCTTTCTTGTGTTGTTGGCATTTTTTGAAAAGATAAGATTGCTTTTATAAAAAATATCCTGCCACCCTAAGACATGTACATTTCTATATAAAGTAAGAAACCAAACTGTACGTCAATCAAAACTATTTATTTACTGACTAGAACAAAACCTCAAAATCTCGGTTACAAATGTACCTTAAATAAATCAAGATTTTACTGGTTTAACAATCCATGTTTTGAATTCAGTGAATCTTTAATGATAAGAAGACCAGCCTTTATCCATTGTACCTGCATTGATAAGTTAGGCCAACAATTCTGAGAAAACGATAATATGGCGTAGAATTGAAGACAATTTACCTAAAAACCATCTATAAAATGCATGGCATTCTATCCTTGGACCAACTTAGTTTGCTATCTCCTATTAAGAACCTATTCCAATATCTTATAAGATTATCTAATACACTGGAAGAGCCAATTTTTTTCTATGAACTTTCAAATATCTACTCAACTAGATGGATTTCATGGTATAATCTAACAGGTTTACTTACAGGAGGGCCTGGTGATCCAGGATCCCCTTGATTTCCCTGTTGAAATAAAAAGATGTGGTAGAGGTGGTACTGATACACATCTGAGTTAGCTTTTTTTAGAACTGAAGAACCATAAAATAAATTGGTCAAAATACTTGACTTCAAATGAGATCTTTACCCATTCCATACAATCCAGATTTTCAGACAGACTCCAGATCACTGAAAAACCAAATGTTTCTTATCCTAGAATTTTAAATAGTATTGACTATTGTCAAATTGTTACAGACAATGTCAGCTTCTAATAATATCAGCTGATAGCATGTCTGGAATAATTAGTTATTTGAGCTTCCTTACATCTTGTTCTGGTGAGTTCCCCATTTAGAGCAAATTCAGAGTCATTTTTATCAACTCGTTTTTGCTGTGACCTCTGTTTTTCTTGACATATAGAGAAAATACCATGGGGAATTATGGTACATACATATATGTCACAATGATTTGCACACATGACAGCAATACTTTTGTAGAGCTCTACTGTCCAAATGTCAGCTTTCTGGATAAAATAGGGTGGTGGAGAGAGCTAGTAGAACTATTGGGTGAATGACTGCCTTTTCCTGATTGCTCTACAGTTCTTCAATTTTAAATCCTAAAATAATACACTAATACTAATATATTGTGAAATAAATGTACACATACACACATTATGCTGCATTATTGCTGTTATTAAACATTGATTTGTAATTCATAATATTTTATCATTATTGGTACTATGCATTCATTCCTTTCACAAAGTGATTTAAAAATATTACAAGAGCTTTGTGTTGTATCTTGCATTTGAGAAGTGAAAAAGGAACTTAAGTGGTTTGCTTGGTTGCTTTGCTCTGTTGAGCTCAGGTTTGGTCACCATGCCAAGGCCTCCCTCTTCCTTTAGCAAAGATGACCATGCCAATTAGCCCTACAACGCAACTTTGTCCTCCCACCCCCAGGATTAGTAGGAAGACGCATTGTGCTACATGCAAGGTGGGATGTGGGTGAGATACAGGAGAGGGAAAAGGGAGAGGAGCACCTACCGGTCTGCCCAGAACTCCAGGGAAACCTGGCAATCCCTGCAAAGATCCAAGGCAAAGACCCAAAGAGTTAGTGAGACCCAGAGCAATCTCTGAAGCAAACTTTGGATGGCCTCAGTTCCTTTTGCGCTAAAAAGAGAGCGAGCGGGCAGAGAAAGCCAATCACAGCCAAGGACTCAGGGCTGCTACAGCCTAGGTATAAAGATTACTTACAGCTGGGCCGGGGGGCCCTCTAATACCCTGTAGGCCCTAGATGGAGGCAAGAACATATACATACACATGAACCAGTTTTGTTAAATGCAACCAACAATGAAGGATAATGGACTGTTGCCTTCTGAAAGAACTTTCTTAGGGAGTGCCTCCTCATTGCTGCATCCACCAGCATCTTCTGGAGGAAGCTGCGCAAGCTAGCATGGGGATCCCAGAAAAATGCATGTTTAGGATGAGGAGGCACCAACGATAGTGCAGCAAGGTGCTTCGGAGCAGCGTGCACACATGTTGGCAACTGAACCTACTGCAGATACTTGGATGTTCTGCAAAAATTTCTTTTATCCGTTTAATAACTTCCATTCATTATAACCCCCACATCATCTCTCTCTGAAATGATGGAAAATCAGGATAACAAAAAATGGTTCTTGTATGGAAGGATTTTAAGTTGATTCTGACACCTACAACAAATTCATGAACTCTTAATTCCAATGTTATGATAATAGTAAGCCTAAGATTTTCATTCTGTAATTTAGGCTGATTATTTATTTATTGCCTTTATTGTTTTTACAAATAACTCAATGTGGCGAACATATCCAACGCAAATTCCTCCTACTATTTTTTCCCATAGCAACAATCTTGTGAGGTAGGTTGGGCTGAGAGACTGACTGGTTCGAAGTCACCCAGCTGGTGTTCATAGCTAAGGTGGGACTTGAACTCACGGCCTCCTGCCTTTCAGTCTGGAACTTTAACCATTGATCAAACTGGCTAAGAAACAAACAAAGAAAAAGTGTCATCACAGAATACTTGATTGATCCTAATGTATTCATGTCTCTTGTTTAGGTGCTTGAATATTTCTATATATATTGAACAATGTCTGCTCCAGTTTATAGATGCACTGGATGTATGTAGGAAACAACCATAATTATAAGTGATGAAGAGTAAGCAAAATCCTTCTGTGAGGCCTCCCTAAGCCGAATATGGTCTACCAAGATACTGGAAGGCAAACAGTACGTCAGTTCCAATTATGCAAGAGTTTACCAGGAAGGGATCTAGAAATGATTTGATAAGTCAGCAATTTACACTTAAAACTAATTATTATTATGAAACACAGGAAAACTAATTTCAAACCTGGTTCTTAAAGAAAACGTATCCTGGTTTCCCAGTGCTGTTCCAATAAATAGGACGATCTTCACTGAAAGCTTACTTGTCTCCACTTGTTTCTACCCACTCAGTCCCTTTCAGCAGAACCGGTCCCCTCCATTAAATACTGTCATCTTGCGGGATATAGGAAGTGTACCTTCTCTCTGGAACTTGTGGGTTTCCCTGAGCTCCCTGTCATATTCTCTCATATAGAATTCCAATGATATTCCTTTTCTTTAGCTGTGTTTTTTTTAAAAAAAATTCTCCTGTCTCTCTTTTCCCCGGTACCATAGGATTTTCTCTGCCAATGCTGAATCTTTTACTTACCGCTTTCCCCTCTGACCCAGGAAGGCCTCTTTCTCCTGGAAGTCCCTGCAGCAAAAAAAAGAGATGGAGAATAAGTAGCAACCAACAAAGCCACTGTGTAATGCAATAATAATTATACATGGTAATAGAACAGGCCCATTCTGAAAGTAAGACAGAATAAATGTCATTGCCAGAATTAGCTTTATTTGAATCACTGTCACCATTTTGACAATGATCCATCATTAATACTCACTGGAGTGCCATCCCTGCCCTTTTCACCAGCTTCACCTCTCTCCCCTTTTTGACCATCTTCACCCTGCAATTCAAGATGGCATGACATCACAAAGAGAAATTGGCAGCTCTGTGGTGTCAACTCCCCATCATGCAAGCCAGGATCGTTGCTTCCATCACAATGGCCAGTTTAATTTCTCCTGGTCAGCGCAGATCCACTAAAAGTAGAAAGCCTATCAAGATCAGGAGAGTTCTGTCTTTCTCCTTTGCCTTTTACGAAGGCCACTGGAGAGACTGAGATCTATTGTCTACTCATCAGAAGCAAATCTGAAAAAGATAACTGTCCTAGGTTTTATTGAAGGCAATGGATTTGATGGTTTTTTTTAAGAATATTTTTATTAACTTTTCACAAAGAGTTATTTCTTATACCAGTAGCAAAGGAATAGAACAATAATTAAAACTTATACTTTCATTTATACACAAACTTAACACTTTAATATGTCAGACATTCTTCTATTAACTGAGGTTTCAAGTTACTATATCACCCACTACTATCTATGAGTACCAAATCTGGGCTCTCCATCTCCTTATGTATGTTATGAATTTTAGTGGTGTTTTAGCAACTCTACAAGACCTCAGTTTATTTCTTATAGTTCTTAACAAACCTTTAACTAAGCTATATAGCTTATATATAGTTATATATATAAAATACATCAAATTTAAGTAAATCTACAATCTTTACCACTATACTTTTATCAATATACATGCTTTCCCCTTTTGTTACAGTATTATTTTGACATTCCCATCTTTCATTTATACTATTTATTCATTGCAACTCGTTTGTTTGTATGACCTAGTGTCTTTCTTCTAACCACTCTTGGTCTCATTTATTTTCTTTGGCTGTTTTAGTCTTGTGTTTATCCTTTCAGACCTTAATCTGTACAGCTTTTCTAATCTTTACTTCTACCTATCTCATCTTCTCTTTCCTACTCCACCTCCTTCTCACCTTCATTCTACATTCTACTCACTCCTTCCTCTTTCCTTCCTTACCTCCAGTCCACCCTTCCTTCCCTTCTCTACCTTCTTCTCTCTTTTTTATTGTGTATCTTAATTGTACTTTCTTAATTCTTCTCTTCTTCTTTCTCATCCCTCCCTTTGTAGTTTATTCTATTATCTCTATTCTCTCTTCAATCCTCCTTTTCTCCTCCTCCTTTATCTTTGCTTCTACTTCTTCTCCCCCTTTCTCTTCCTTCTACTTCCGCTCCTCCCTCTTTCTACTTTCTTTATTCTTCGACTTGGATGTAAATCTCCTCTTCCTTTCCTGTTTTTTTCCAGTACTTAGTCACATCTTCACCTTTTATTGCGATTGGACTTTTTATTTAAATGGTTTATATTATTCTTTCTTTTACCTTGGATTGTTTAGGACCTTCTTCTCATTTGTTTCTGTGTTTCCATATGTTTGCCAGCCAATCATAGAATTTATCCCATATCTGGTAGTACATTGAGTTCTCTTTGTTTTACCCATCTCTGCACAATCTAGAATTTTAGTTATAATTTCTTCATCTGTTGGGAAATCTGGGTCTTTCCAATGTTTGGCATACACAATCCTTGCTACCATGATTATTTGAATTGCTAGATATCTTTCATGTTTGTTCATTTTTCGATTTGTAATTTCTAGTAAAAATGTTTCTGGGTTATTAGTTATTTGGTTATCTAGCATCTTATTAAGCCAATTTCTTATTTTGGTTCAGTAGCTTTTCGAAAAACTGCAAGACCACCACATGTGACAATATGTTCCTGTTGCAACTTAACATTTCCAGCGTTTATTTGTGTTTTTCTTAGAAATTCTAGCCAATCTTTCTGGTGTCATGTGCCATCTATAGAACATTTTATATGTATTTTCTTTGTATGATGTTGATTTGGTTGTTTTGTAGTTTTGTTCCCACAGTTGCCCCCAGGACTATCGTGTCTTCAGATCTGACCGTGAAAACCGCAGAGGAGGAGGTGTTGCCATTTTCTATAGAAAATCCCTAGATTTAAAAAGAATCCAACTTACTCAGAAACTCGATCTTCCTGAAACCATCATCTGTGATCTAACAGCAAATACCAAACTTCGCTTCTTACTATGTTACAGAGCCCCCGACTATGACCTCAAT
>JANHFO010001631.1:170122-184301 GCA_032468095.1 Pareas carinatus
GTATGTGGGTGATGATTGGAGATATGTATATAGTTGTGTAAGTGTTGTTTTTAATTTTAAAAGTAATAAAGTTTTCTTTCCTTCAGTTTAATAAAATGCATACTTATTTACTATGAATTCTCATAGAAATATTTTATTAGACACAAATGGTTCTCTTAGAAGGAAGATGTAAAATTTTGACTTGATATATCTAATGGGAATTTTTTGGTGGCATAGCATTATTTTTATACCAAGTCAACAGTCATGGGGAGACTTCAAGGATGGGATTACAATGTATTTAAATGGAATCATATTAACTGCAAACTTTGTAAATTATATCGCTGACTATAAAATATGTTGTATTTATCACTAAACTTTGCTGGCAATGCCCAATTAATTAGTCTGATTGATAGTTTTTGAAAATATTGGGAAAATCACCCAAAAGATCTTTGATCATGAGTCCAGATTGTTTGCTTGTCCTTATAAATAAATAAATATTGATGCATTATAAACATTGATTCATTTCCTGTGCTAAGCTTGCTATTGCAGAACACTTCAAAGATAACTTCTTTTAGGGAATTAGTGATATTGATAGTGCAAAAATTTTCTTTACTTGAAATACTATTTCAGCAATAAAAGGTTTTGAAAGTTCTAAATGAAAAGATAAATTTACTCAATATACTAATTACTGGTTATATCAGCAATGATTTTAATACATTGTCCTTGGCTATATAAATATGATTCTGGAGATAAATGTTAAGATGTGTTTTTAAAATATTTGTGTTTTTCTTTACTTATATATGTGTTCGTGTACATGCAAACTATTCTACTTCCAAGCCTGCTTACCTTTTTTCTTTCTGTTGTTTCAGCTTCTCTCATTGGCTTTTTTATTTTAATCCTCTGTTTTCCTTTACTTTTTGCATATACGTGCAGACATACTCCCTATAATGAATTTCAGCCTTTATCTATCTTCATGCTAGCTTCTGCTGAGTTTTTGCTAGTTTTCACATCCTATTGTAATTTATCATTTCCTATCGTAGATTCTGTGGGAGGAGGAAATTACCTGGCCTGGTGGACCAACTTGTCCAGGCACGCCGGGAACACCTGATGGTCCTGGAGGTCCTGGAGGCCCACTGGTTCCTCTCTCTCCTTTTACACCCTCAGGACCCTGTCAAAAGAAGACAAATACAGTTAGATACCATCTGTAGGGAGCTATCCTCTGGCTCTTTTTTAACTGGCAACAGCTCTGCAGAATCTGAGCCAAGGATCTTATCCAACCTTGTTTTCTGAAGTGCCTTTCAACAGGAGACATCAAGGACTTTGTTGTAAATTCTTCTTTGCAGACAACGTGTGGGCTCTAATAACTAGTTAGCAACCTCCCCCTTGTTTCTAAATATTATCTTACTCAGTTTTCCTTTTCTTGGTAGCTTACATACTTATGGCTTCATAAGACGCTATGCCTTAAATCTAATTTCTCTTTTTCTAAAAATGTTTGCATAAAGGTAGAATAATTTAAAGATCAGCCAGGTTGTTTAGAAACATTTTAATCTTAAACTCTACCCATGAGTCAGAGGAGATAGACTATGGGAAGGGGCAAGCTGTGAGAATTGGAGAGGTGAAGATAAATCTCTCCTTACTCACAACTTACATGGAGCTATTCTGAATTATCAGGATCTAGTACACTTCTTTGCATGCATAGCATTTACTGTGCCCATAAACCTCCACTTATTTTACTGTGAAACAATGCATTCATTCTCATACTTGGAAGGATTGCTCTGATTCGGAATGCTCAAATTATCCACTTTTCAAGGTAGACAACCCTGACATTGCCTTACAAACTTCTGAAGTAATTTCAAATATTATTATGGAAAAGTACTTACTTCTTTGCCAGGTGTTCCAGCTTCACCTTTCTCCCCCTAGACACATTAGACAAAACCAGAACTGCATTTGTATCCATTTTGGAGTTTTCTTGTAGAGAAATAGCAAAGTTTGCTTGGATCCTAACATCCATCACTTTGAATTTTACCATCATCCAAGGAGAGTCACCTAACCCTAGGGGAACTATGGCCCTAAAAGGAAAATGCCAAGAGGACTTTTCTGTTACACTCTTCTACTGAGATGGAAAACAAAAACATGGACTGATTTCTGGATACTGCTGAGGGCCAAAATGGCCTAGATGTGTGCTGAGTCAATTCTAAAGAACATTCCTACTTTCTTTTTGAGTGGTACTGGAATTAAAATCAATTTTCCCAGGGAAAGGCTTATTTGGATTGATATTGTAAGAAGAAGTTTTGTGGTCTCTTTTCCGGCTGGGGAATGTCCAATAGACGTCAATGAAAAAGGAAGGCAGACAGCAGCAGGAAAGAGGAAGAAATATTTATTTTGCAAAGATCAAGTACAAAAGTTGGTCTCTGGACATCTGTCCTCAGTTTTGAGTGGATACAACTCTTATACAGCTCCCTTACAAAACAAGTGATTGATCTTACAGTTAAAATGACAATACATTGATTGAACATATTTCAAAAATAGGAATTATTTACAATCTTGTCAGGTTTTAATGCTTGATCTCCTCAAGCGCAGGAAGTCTTCCCCGAACCTGCCAGTGCTTGAGAATATATGATTTGACCCCTTAGTTATTTGATCAAATCTGTGGATTTTTGGAATGTGTGTCCCTGTCCTTTTGACAAAGGACAGACCAGCAAACAGGTCCTTTTTATTGGGAAGACTCAGCTGTCTTCCTCTTTGATGTGGGTGAATGGTTAGAAGTGTCCTAATTGCCTTAATAGCCTTAATGGCCTTCAAAAAGGAGAATGTGTATTGTTTTCTTATAAAGAATTCCTTTTTGTAAACAGCAGAGTCCTTAGGATGAGTCCTTTCTGTTTGTGTTAGGGCTTAATTGCTCTAAATTGCCCTTAAACTGGTCTTCCTTTTCTGCTAGTTGAAAGGAATGCAGCAACTCCTCTGAAATTGCAACATACTATCAGCTTGCTATTTCCTTTTCATTCCCTCTGAGCTGTTATAGTTCTATTCTATTTTAAACAGATATATGGGTATCACAAACTTCTAGCAGTATGTTGTGCTCAGAAAAACAAGGAATATAGTTGGTGCCTTTCATGGCGTTTTCTCAATTTAAATACACCTCAAAGCTGTTACTGAAATAGGGAGGGAAAACGGACCTTTCTTAAGGAATCTGATTCTAATCTCTGGTTAACAGATGAAAATTTGACTGAAATACTGAAAGTATGTAAGAGGAAATTACCTTTCTCCCATCTTCTCCTGGGGATCCATCTTCTCCCTGGAAAGCAAACATCTTGTTCACATTTGCATTCCAGATTAGTTTAGAAGCACATGCTATGATATTTCTTGCTATGAGAAGAACAAATATTCCCTATGCTTTCGTCCCACACCAAATACAGGCCTCACTTGTCAGACCTGAAGTCCTGCTTCTAGAAAACTCACATTTTTTCCATTCAGTCCAGGTTTGCCATCTTCACCAGGCTTGCCCTAGAAACGAAATGCAGGAGATCAATCAGCTAAGAGAACTTTCATCAGCTTGACTACACAGGCCCATAGACCTGTTTACTAGCAGAAGGAAGAAGGAACACCGAGGAAGGGCAAATCCATGCAGAATATATAACTTTGTTGCAACTAAGCATTAGTGAAGTAAAGTCAAGTGAAGAGAAATTCAGTTAGATTCTTGTTGAGAAGGCAGCTTCATCAGGATTTGTCTTTCCCCAAAATTCTCAACCAGCAGCTGTTTCATGAAATCACAACGAAGAGTGAGACAGGAAATAATTATTCCACCAGTCTGAAATTTTGAATTTCTCCTTCTCCTCATTTCTTCTTTTGAATTTGTTGCATTCTAGCTGACAAGACAACTATAAATTTCCATCTGGCTAATATTGCATGGTCATTATAAAACGTATATGATATTACTAATTGGTGCCAGAGTGTTCTTATTCTTCTCCCCCCTTACCCCACATTCTCTCTCTCTCTCACCCCCCCTCCGTCTCCCTGTGTGTGTGTGGGTTGCATCCTTTTAAATTATAACTTTAAATTTGTAGATAGAAATTCAATTGTCAAGATCACCACACAAATCCAACATTGGGTAGAATTTGATTACCAATCACTTTAGCCCAAGATCACTATTTGCTAACTAATCTTACTCTAGCTGTCAATCTAAGTATTTTTTAAATTTAAAAAACAGAAATGGAAAATTGAACTAATACATATCTTAGGTTTCTTTATGGGTCAAGATAGCAAGGAAGGTGCAAGAACATTTTCTCTACATTTTATGGCTGAGGTAAACTATGTACAGTTGTGGGATAGTCAATTCACCAGAACTGTACAATTTACCTAACAGCAGAGGCCAGCTGCTCATTGGCTCTGTGGTGATCAACCCAGAAGATGACCACCCACTTAACAAACGCTCCTACTGGAAAGTGTGCATATTGGCTTTCAGCCCCACATGTTCCATATGGGCAATGGATGCAGATCAGTCTTTTAATCACTTCACTTACAGGCAGTCCTGGAGATCCCGGTGGGCCAATTGCCCCAGGAGGACCATGCTCTCCACGCTGACCTGGCAAGCCCTGTTTTTTTTTTAAAAAAAGCAGACTGTTGTAGATATGCAGAATAGAAGAGACCCTCCTCTTCTAAAGATATACTTAGTTAACCAAATTTATTTATCTGGGATGGAAAACGTGCCAACTTCTCAATATGAGAAAGAATGCTAACTAAACTCTACATAGATTACCCAGAAATCAATTAAACAAGAGGGAAAAAAACAACTCATCATATTTAGGCTTGTCAGAGGTTAGCCGATTTTTATACTTACATCTCGACCAGGGTCACCCTGCTTTCCTGAATCACCCTAAGAAAATAAAGCAAGGATACAATCAGAAGTCAGCGACTGAACTGTGCCTTGTGCTCATGTCATTGTCTTTTACCTGCAGTTCCCCAAAACATTTATTTAAACATATTTGCTATATAAAATCAATTAATATGCTCCAGTAAAGGCCAATGATCATTAACTTTTATATTTTGGAACTAACAAGATGCTCCTCAGTGTGACTCCCTTATTGTGTTCAAAGTACACCTTTGGGCTTAGCAGCAGGTTCCCAAAAACAGCTGACTTTGCAAAGAGCAATGCGGCACCACTGTGGCTTAACAGCGGCTAAATCTGAGAATTGCAGTTCTGATATACCTGAAGGTATCAAGCATCAGACT
Organism: Pareas carinatus; assembly: GCA_032468095.1. Classification (NCBI taxonomy): domain Eukaryota; kingdom Metazoa; phylum Chordata; class Lepidosauria; order Squamata; family Pareidae; genus Pareas; species Pareas carinatus. The sequence continues at coordinate 175,331 of JANHFO010001631.1, forward strand.
TACTCTTTGGCCTGAAGGACCTATTTGCCCAGGTTTTCCATCCAAGCCGTTCCGACCATCCAGGCCTGGAGGACCTCGATCGCCCTGAAGAAAAAGTTAAAAGCAAATGAGAAAACAACCTTAGCAACAGGTAGAAAGTGTGGGAATGAATGAAATGACTGCTCGTGAGTCCACGGACATGGGCCATTCAACAGTTTTCACATAATCCACTTTTATCTGCAATAATGAAGGATATTTTACTTTTTTAAAAAAGTCCAAAGTCTGTATGACATATCAGGTCTTATATTTACACAAGTGCAGCTTTATAAAAAAATGTTTGGTGGGCTTTCATGGCTTTGGACAGTGTCTTTCCTTTTATCTCTTCTAGCAAATGACAAAATCAGGACTCTTACCTTCTCTCCCACTTGGCCTCGATCTCCAGGGTCACCCTGCAAAATGAGACAATTGACAGACCATGTAAACAGAAAATGATCATGCAAACTGTGGCCTCTGTTATTCAATCATCCCCAAGAAAGCAACAACATTACATTCCCTTCTGAAGCACACGAAAAGGAAAAAAGACTTACGCGAACTCCAGGGACCCCTCTGAGACCTTCAATTCCCTGGAAGAGAGGAGGGAAAAGAACGTCTCTGCAATTCTCTTGTGGAAAAGGGATGGTTGATACCAATTTTCCAGACTGTAGTCTTATAAGCCCTCCTAAAGTCTCTTCCCATCTCCCCTTAACTGCTGTTTATACTTATACTGTTTATACTTGGTCAAGCGGCTCTTTCATCTTGTGCTCTTCGTATTTCATTCTCTCACTGCAGGAGAGAGTGACTCACTGCATTAGGAGTGTACTGACACTTGCCAGCATATCCACTTTTTCTAATTAGCAATTTTTTGTCTGTGAGTTTACTCTGCCTGTTTGAGTTTGAGTTTGCCACCTGATTGTGACTATTTTCAATTACAAGAAATTCTTTCAATACCGGAGAAGATTATCTGCTCCAAAATCTTACCTCCATCTCAAATAGAGAGATGCGAGAAGGGGGGAAGGATTAACAGTGCCAATGTGCCCTCCCCCCACATTCCTTCCCTCTATGCTTAACTGCATGGTTAGAACAGCTGAAGCAGGCACCGGCATTCCTTCTCTGGAGATGCAGTGTGACAACTGGAACCTACCCGTTCTCCTGGCAGGCCAGGTAACCCAACTTCTCCTTTCGTTCCTTTTACGCCATCCTCTCCAGGGTCTCCCGGCTCCCCCTAAAAATGGGAAAAGGCAGCTAGCAGGCAAGTAGTTTTATTTCTTATAAACTGAAGTATGCAAACTAATTTTGAGGTATGCAAAGAATCCCAGGTTCACTGAGGCCCAAACTAGATATGACATTAAATGCACTTTTTCCACAAATGGGCAGATTTTATTAAATTCTTTCAGCAGGTGAAAGAGCACAAGCTGAGCAGGAGTGCAAAGAAAGAATTAAAAAAATATTTTCAAATGCTGGAACAGAAAAATGCTATATAAGTGAGTTAGGACAGGAGTACATAAAAATGTCCTGGTTGAGAAGATGGGATAATATTTTCTCAGAATAGTACACCAGACATGCTGGAATGGTCACTCGGCATCGGGCCATTTCCCTCTCATTTGCTTTAAAGGTAGGAAGCAGATAGCTGCAACCTTAAGTTTCAGAATCAAAATCTGAGGTTGAAAGAGAGAAAGAGTAAGAAAGGAGCACTTGAAAAAGATAGGAATGAATTATACATTCATACATACACATGATGCATACAATATAGGTGGTTACTGGTATTCAGGGGACAATTGATGCTTTGTCTTTTCTGTAACAGTTCTGCAAAGTACTGAACAGACTGTAAAAATGCCTAATTATGCTGTGAAGCTAAGAGGAATGATATAATAAAACTGAATGAAAGTGGTCTGATCTTGTGGAGTTGATCACTACCTATGAAGAACCAAAGATAAATGAAACAATTAAAAATAATGTGAGAAATGGTGAAATGGTGTCATACAGAGGTCAGTAAAATGAGGACCTAGATTCTTGGAAGCAACATGCTGATTCTGCAAAGTGTTTAGAGAGAGTTGAAAAGCACTGTGAAGTAGTATATAACTCTTAAGTGTTATTACTATGGATTATTGTGGGTTTGCATGAAAGGAGGAATCTATTATTAGTGGCAGTTACATATTATACTCAAATGAACAGTGTGTATGGAATAACTTTGGATTAATTTTGAAAAAAATCATGCAGAGTTCTGAATAAATATGATATAGAGGAATATATATTGTATTCTGTAGGTGACACAAATGCATGGATATGAATGAGATGAAAGAGTACAGAAAAGTAAAAGGAACCAGGAAAAAGAAACAACTGTAGCTTGTACAACTTTCAGATACCTTCTCAAATCTATTAATGAAAATGTATGACATATAAATCTAAAAGCATGACTGATCTCATTCTTTATGATGGAAGACCAGGAGAATTAGTGAAGGGAATGATGATGAGAATTTTTGAATGTGGAGTTGGCTATCTTTTTATACGTAAAGAGTGGATCTTAAGAGAAATGGGCAAGGAAAGGAAAGGAAAGAAAGAAATGAAGGAAACAAGTGAGTGTACAATGATTGCAAGAAGAGAAGGAGGAGTCCTCTAGGAAAATAGTTTAATCTCTCAAGCAGAATGTATAGGAACTGAATGAAGCCAAAGAAGACATGGAAGCTGCTTCCAACAGAATAAAAGGAATTATATTATATTATATTACACAGAAGAATCTGAAGTTATACTAATGGAATGTATTCAACTGATGCTTGGTAGAAAAACGAAGTCTAGCATTGCTATGGAGTTGGTGAACTTGAAATAATAAATGAACAAATAAAAACATGTACATTTTTGCAAAGAATATAATCAAAGTGAGCAAGCAAAGGTTAACATTAAAAAATAATTAAAATGCACAATCTCGTAGTTTTATCCCAAAAAACAATTTAGGATAAAACTGAAGTGGAAGAATGCTGATATTAGAAAGATTTGCATAAGAATGATAGCTATATCCAAGAAGCTAACAATCTAACTGCTTCTGGTGTGGCTGCAATAAGATTGTCCCAGGTGCCTTGAAATTTCCAGAGGAGACATTCTTGAACAATATGTGTTATACAGTTTGTTCCGGTCCATCACAGTCACACTGCAAGCTCTTGGTCATTCCCCACTTAAAGAGTTTTGCCTTAGTTGAAGTCATTGAAAAATGTATAAACATACAAGGTTTGTTTACTGGAAGTGATTAAAAATAGTATATGATAAAAAGGGAACACATTCCCAAGTATGAAAATAAACAGAATGCGTAGAAAACTGATCAGCATTAAGCCTAGATTAAGACCATGATGTCTTAATTGTTTAATATATTTATAGGCAAATGTGTGAGGAATGCTTGTGGCAATTTTAGAAGTCTGCTAGTAGAGATTGTATACACACTTAGTCATGTATAAAGATAAGAATATTCTGTAGTGAATATTGATAATATGAAGGAAATAATAGCTCATTAGGATGCAGTAAAAAGTGGAGCAAGAAAGACGGTACTACATGATGCTAAATGGACTGACAGGACAATCAAGTTGCCCACATTTCATTTTATTCTATTTCATTTGCTTTCTTTCATTCTATTTTGTTTTACTTTGCTAGCCAACTTTGACTATTTTACTGCCCCCTGAACATAATTAAACAATCATGACACTGTAAGCATCATAGCATTTAACTCAAGCTACTCAAAAACAGAAGACATAATGGTGAAAGAGAAAAAAACAAGTCTAGGCTCTACTTAAATCATCAAAGCTGCTAAAAAGAACAAACAAGACAAGTCAAGAAAACAAATCCTATATAATTTATTTGCAAATCAAAGCGTGGGACAGGTTATTGTAAGAAGCAAAAAGACTGTGCTGCTGGCGCTATTATAGTTAGTTTTGAGATGGGGTGATGGGATGAGTGCTTTGTCAGGAGCATTGACAAAGTAAATTCAGTGCTGTAGGAATGGCTTACTTAACAATTGATAAAACAAGATGAAATATAGTCCATGTTGGGACTTCATAGCAGGATTACCTTTTCACCTTTTTGCCCTCCTTCTCCAGGCCCCACACCAACCTGTGGAGCGGAAATGAAATAGTATATCAGGCATATGCAGAATCAAGATTTAAAACAACAAATAGGAAATAAAAACATGGCACTCACAGTTTGGCCGGGAGGACCTGGCTCTCCCTGCAGAGAAAATAGGACAAGAAAGCAGCAAAAATAAAATAAGGAGAAGCAATTTTATAGTGTTTATAATATGTTTCTCCCCCCCCCCACCCTTAAACATGACATTATGCACACTTAGTTGAAAGATAGTTCTTATTTGGCTTCCACAAATCACTGGAAGCATTTCTTGAGTATCTCTTCACTTCAAAGTCTAGTAATTGCCCGAATTTTTGCAATTCAGACGTCATAAAACAAGTACATGAACTCGAGAAGCCACAGAGGAAGAGCAGCCTGAAGGGAGAGAATTTGTACTGCTATATCTACTACCCTTATGCATGGTCACTCAGGCTCTTGTCACTTCCTGACTGGACTACTGTAGTGCTTTCTACATGGGGCTTTCCTTGGGGCGCATCCGGAGGCTTCAACTGGTTCAGAATGTGGCCGTGCGGGGGATTGTGGAAGCAAGGAGGTGCTCCCATGTTACTCCTCTCCTGCGCAAGCTGCACTGGCTTCTGGTGGCCTTTTGGGTGCGCTTCAAGGTGCTGGTCATCACCGTTAAAGCGCTTCATGGCTTAGGACCTAGGTACTTACAGGACTGCCTTTTACCAGCAAATACCTCTCACTGGCCAGTACGCTCCCACAGAGAGGGCCTTTTCAGGGTGCCGTCGGCCAGGCAATGTCGGCTGTCAGTCCCCAATGGGAGAGCCTTCTCTGTGGCGGCGCCCACCCTCTGGAATGACCTCCCCCCTGAGATACATATTATATCTGGCCTTCATTTGTTCCATCGTGCCCTAAAGACACATCTTTTTATGCAAGGTGGGACAATCCCAGTCCCCACCCTTTTATTATTGTAAATCATTTTTATTGAGATTTAAATTTGTTTTACATTGGATTTTTTAAAATTATGGCCTTTGTGTAATTATTTTAACATGTTTTTTTAACTTTGGTATTGTTATTGTTTTGTGATGTTTTGTTTGTGATTTTATTTGGCTGTATACCACCCTGAGTCCGTCAGGAGAAGTGCGGTATATAAATACAATAAAATTTAAAATTGAAATACTATCTCCTCCTCTGTGACTTCTGGGTCAGATGTCGCCTCCCAGAAGTAGGTGCTACGAACAAAGCTCTTGGAACCTAGGTCAGTGATTGTTGCTGGTCACACACCACCTTTTAATTTCCTCCACATTTTGTGTGAACTAGAATAAGCATATACCATACCTGGGTTACAAAAATCTGGATGACTATTAGGTATCTGCAAAGAAGTAGCCTTTTTTTACAATGGTAGAGAAGAAGTACATGTGTGACCCTATGTTCCCCCCTTTCATGCTCTTCACTGCTGCACTCTGGATGAGGTGCTTGGAGCCTGGGGTTCCTCAGCAGAGGGCAGGGTCTGAGAGACAGACTTTGAGGTGCACAAAGCTTTACTTATGTCTTGCCTAACAGAAGTGAATTCTTGCACTTGTACTTCATGTTTTAAAGGGCAGCTGCAGAGGGGTTTTGTACTTGTGAGTGAAGCATCTTCTCAATTTGCAGAGGTCTATTCTTTATACCTATTTAAATATCTCTATTACCAAAGAGTGCTTTCCTGCCTGAGAATCCCTTGCTCCCAACTTGTAGCTTCAGTCCTTGCAACCTGATTGAGAGGAAAACAGATGCCTACGGCTACCCTCAAAGAATAGGTTGGTTCCCCATTTGTTGTCATATAGCAACCCAGAGACCAAATAGTAGATTTAGACTGGGAAGAACAAAATTCAATAAGAAAAAGGTTCCTTGAAAGTGGCATGGTAACGTACGGGACTCCCTCGATCACCCTTTGACCCTGATGGTCCGGGGCTGCCCTATAAAAGAAAAGAACATTTTTATAAACTGGACAATGTTCGGCAGTCACAATTTGCAATGACATTTAAGAAAGGGAATGAGCTCTTACATTTCTCCCATCTTCACCTGGGTCTCCCTGGTCTCCCTTCTCACCCAAAAGGCCTCGAATGCCCGGTGGACCCTGTGAAATACAAATAGAAACAAAGAATCTGTTCAATCTGATAATTTCATACACGGAGACATCTTTTCTTGGAACTGGCTAGTGAAGGATTGGACTTGAAAAAATAATGCTAGAAAATACTTATCAATCAAAGGGGAGTTGGGATTCTTTGTCTTTATACAAAAGACTAGCAGATTATAATACATTTTTACCCTATGAAGGGGAAGAAGAAGCAGGGCCAGGAGGTGGAGTTAAGACAGTAATTAGTCTGGAGTCATGTCGTTGTCATAAACGATCCAAGTCCAGTCCCCTACTCAAATTCCTTTAACTCTTATGTAGTGCCAATTAAATATTGGTTTTTAGTTGACTGAATTCTTGCATATAGGCTTGAGCAATAAACCTTTTTTGAATTGCCACTTAAGGTATGACCATGATCCTTTGCACCTAACAGTCTATAGGTTTACCCCCTGTGAGCAATGCCAGTCCACACTGCTGATGTAAACAAGTGTCACACACTGCTGATGCAAACTAGCCTTTCAAGCTAGATGCACACAAATACCTTAGAAGAGGAAAGTATTCTTTAGTTTCAGACAACAATAAATAAATCATTTATTTATTTATTTTACTGCCAAACTGAAAAGATGACTAGCAGTTTAATACATACAAATATTAAATGTGATATTTAAACTCAGCATACAAAATCAATTCAAAAATGTCATTTCCAAATGGCCTCCCAAGGCAGCCCCATGAACTGCAGCAATGCAATGCTATCCAGCTTCTGTGTGTCTACAACACGGTTATAATTTCCCTTCTTATTTTAACAGAAACCTTGGATTGTGCTTCTGCAATACTTACCCGAGGGCCTTTCTCTCCAGGTTTCCCAGATAGGCCTGGCTCACCCTATGGAAAAAAAAGAAAAAGCGGTAAGTAAAAAAAAAAAGAGCGTTAAAGTGAATAATAAATAAATTGAGACAATTACTTACAGGAATTCCTTCCTCTCCTTTGTCACCTCTTTCACCCTAAAGTCCAAAGCAGAAAGATCACATTTCTATCATTACTTCTATCATACACTCTGTGTTTGAATATATTCAGTGCCCTTACCATTGTAATTAGAACTAGAACAAGAATTTTATTGGCCAAGTGTGTTGGCACACAAGGAATTTGTCTCCAGTGTACATGCTCTATACTTACATACAGGCTATAATCGACAAACTGTGATTACAATCATAAGGCTAAAATTGACAAACAATGATGATAGGTTAATTAATTACAGTTAATTGAATAATTAGATTATTTAAATGCAATTAAATTAATTAAATGCAATTAAATGAATTAATTACAATTAAAATAATTACAGATTAATTAATACAACAGGTTAGCATGTCAAAAGAAAATAAATTGCTACAAATTCACCTTTGGCATCTCGTTCCGCAAGTCCATGGAATAGAAATTATTTCATGCAACTCTTCAGTGCAGGATGTACCCTGCAGGAGGCAGCTACAGCATTTCTTATAAATGACCATCCAACTTCAAGGTAAATACATGTATGCCTATGAAAGTGAACCTGACCTTCAACTTCTGGCGGACGGCACGGTGGCGAGGCAGCAGACTCGGGAGGCTCTGGAGTCGAACTGCCTGACAGTTTGTAGATTGAGTCGGTTCCAATCCAGGAGCCGACCCTAAAGTTGCTCTGGAGAAGCAACGAAGAGAAAGGATGTTCTGCAATCCCAGGGGAGGTGATAACCGCCCTGGGACTGGGAAGTGACCCCTCAGAAGATCTGCACAGCTGGGCTCCGATCATTGCAATGTTTAGTCGCAGATGAGACGTGAAACAGAAATGGAATGGCTTGGAAGCAAGCCGCCAAAACAAGCTTAAAATCAGCATCTAGCCACCTGAGTGAGTTACTAAAATTCTACACCAAAAAGACTATTTTACCTGATTAAAAATAAATTTTTTAAAAGACCTAATGTCCGAAAGACGGGAAAAAAATGGCGATTGAAAATGGAAGAGGTTACTTATTAAAAAAAGGAAAGAAAATATTGGACTGAAATAATGAGCCTAGAAAGGTGAAAATAACTTTTTACTTATACTGAAATTTAAAATATATTATTTCCATATCGTAAGACTGGTGAAAATTCCTAAGGTGTTGGTGGATACTTTTTATACAAATTAAACCTGGTGGTGAAGTGAAAGCTGAGCCTGACCGTGAGAATGCAGCGGTAAATTGTTTACTTACAGAGAAACGAAAATCCAAAACCTGCTGCAAAGCAAGGGAAGTATTAAGAAAGACTTTTACAAAAAATAACAATGACAATACAAATGGCAAAACGTATAAGGAGATGTTAATGACACTTATAGAGTCATAAGAAGCTAATTTTACAAAAGCTGGATGACAGATATATACTAAAGCCAAAAGAAAAAAGCGAAATTAAAGAAAAGTTGAATGATTGCAGCATGGATGATAACTATAATGACAAATTAGAAAGTTCAGAAGAAAAAAACAGGTTGCTGGAGATGTGATTATATTTTCAAATAAACAGTTGAATTATTGCTCAAAAGCTCAAATGATGATCAAGGAAAGGCAAAAGTAAACACCTTTAAAGCGCTCCATGGCATAGGGCCCAGTTATTTGCAGGACCACATTCTACCCAATGACACCTCCCACCGTCCTGCACGCTCCCACAGAATGGGCCTCCTCAGGGTGCCGTCAGGCAAACAATGTCGGCTGGCGACCCCCAGGGGGAGAGCCTTCTCTGTGGCAGCTCCCACTCTCTGGAATGACCTTCCCC
>JANHFO010001631.1:204714-215368 GCA_032468095.1 Pareas carinatus
GGAAATTTTGATATAAAATATAAATTATCATTTTTGATAATTGAAAATTCTACATATTGTAAGCTATAATTTTGTTTGTTGTTGACCAATAAAAACTTTTTCTATTAAAAAAAATATTTTTAGTGCTGAGGTAGATGTTTTAAAAGATCCACAGAATTCTATTTTACAATAACTTTTTTTGTTTTTCATTAATTTCATTTTCTAACTTTCTTAGCACAAATGAGAAAAACATAACTAATGTAGAAATCAGAATCTGATCACTATAGATTCAAACTTAACCTGGATAAATAAGAATCTGTTCTGAAGTACCATATTTTGTGTAATCTTGGCTTTGGCAAAAATCTTAATACTAATGTCCATTATGATAGCAATAATAAAGGGTACTATTGAGGCTTCCACTCTATGAAGCTGTCCCAAATTTAGTTGCTTTTGGTCTGTTGACCTTTTCACAATGAAACTTATTTCTGAAGGGAAAAAAACTGTAAAAGTCAGATAAAACCGCCTTAGAAAATGCTTCTTATATTATAGTGCTGGTCAAGTCAAATATGATCAATTACTCTTTCTCCCTCTTCCTCTCTCTCTTTGTTAAAAATAAGCTCCTTTACCGTTTCAGAAACTGCTTTGGAAAATACCTTCAGATCTAATAGCAGTTTGACATTTGATATTGCATTTCTTAAAATTCCAACCAGTACTTTTTCTATTTTGTATTTAAAAAATGCTGCTTCCTTAACACATTTAAAGTTCTGTAGTTTGAAATATGTGAAACGATGAGCTAAGAAATTGTTGTTTTATTTAAATTCTAATTCTAATTTGAATTCACACGCACCAACCCCAATGAAAGAAATATGGTACACATATACAAAATTGCAATTCAGATATATTGAGAGGAAAAACCTCTCCAGAGGAACAGATATGGTAGGTACAATATTAGTAAGTTATATTATACAATTGTGTTGAGCAATGAAGGTTAAAATTCTTAATAACACTTAAGGGAATATACAGATGTAGCAATGATTCTGTTAATGCTTCTGTTCTGTTTTTTTCCAAGGCAGTTATTTAACTCCATATATAGAAATATAAGATCACATCTAAAGATTTAATAGAGAGTAAATGAGTCCAAACAGAATGGAATACCAGAACTACTCTAAAAATCATAAGACGAACTCAACCAAGCAAGACATATTAGTTCTTTAATGGCTAATTAGGATTACTTTGCGCTAAAATAACAATAGGTTCAGTAAAAACTCTAGCATGGTTATTTATTTATCTAAATTTATCTGGTTGCCCACCTCATATACATGAATCTGGGTAGCTAACAATTACAAAACATAATAAAAACATAATAAGAAACAACTTTAAAAACAAGAAAAATAACACAGTAGCCAAGAAACACAGTTAACACAAGCATGACAAGCAAGAAATGGGCTCAGCATGCTATCGGAGCTATAGGCTTGATGGAAAAATCAAATTTTCAATGCCTAAGAAAAGGCTAGCAAGATCAAGACAAGTCTGTGGAGGAATGATGTTCAAGAGGGCAGGCTCCATTATAGAAAATGCTCTTCCTGTGTCCCACTAGATGGCATTCTCATGATCAGGAACCAGAACATTCCCCTTCTGCGACATTTCACAGGACAGGAAGACACCATTGAGGTGGTCTATATGTAGCCTGTCCTAAGCCAAGAAGGACCTTAAAGACAACCAGCAGCATTTTGAATGGTATTCGGAAGCATACTAGTAGCCAACGCAGCCCACAAACCAGATCTGTCACATGTGGCAGGTAACCAACATCCATAATTGCCCATGGCTCTGCATTTTGCCTCAGCCTTTGAATACTCTTCAAAGGTAGTCCCATGTAGAACACAGTTCAGTAATCCAAATAAGGCCTGTCTGGCTGTAAGCAAGGTCTCCTGGTCCAGGAATGGTTGCAACTGGCACAACACAAAGCTATATAAAAGCCCTGTTAGCCACAATTATCACCTAAACTTTGAGCTGGAACCATGAGTGCAGTAGGATCCTCAAATTGTTTACAGAATCTATTTGGAGTAAAGCAAGAGATGGAATGTTCCCAGAACTAGGATGTTCCCCAAACTCAGAATCTGCTGGTTGTTATTAGGGTTGAACCAAAGCCTGTTTTTCTCCATCCAAACCCTCACTGCTCCAGACAATGAAACAGGACCTCCATAGTATCACTTAGATGACTCAAGGCACTGATATTTAGCTGAGTATTACTGATTATACCTCACTCCATACTGACAGATGATTTCACCTAGAGGCTCCAGATGATAAACAGAAGAGAAAAGAGCATCAAGCCCCATGGAACTCAACATTGCAGGGGCTGCAGGCTGGACATTTCCTCCCCTATTAACACTGACTAGAACCAGCCCCCAAAGAAGTAGAAAAACCAGCACAGTACTATGCCACTCATCCCCAACTCAAAACTGATCCAGAAGGATATCATGATCAGTGGTATCAAAAGTTTCTGGAAAGTCAGGAAGACCAAGAACAAACATATCACTTCTATCCTGGTCTTACCAGTGATCATCCAAAACTGCAATCGATGCTGTCTCAATCCCATATCTGGATTGAGAGTTAATTCATTAAGGCCAGGATTTCTGAAAGCAATATGTACCTATTTCTCAAAATGTAATTGTCTATTTCTCAGTTAAGAATTTGAAGTATATATATATGCTCAAAATTAAGTTTTGGGATCAGGATCCAGAATGAGATTTAAAAAAAAGTGAAGATGGTAATCACAACAGTGCAAGAAAACCTTGCTTCTTTTTTTGTAAATGCATCCATGCTCAAAGAATAGGTCTTCAATTGCACTGCTGCAACCATCATCTTAATAATAATAATAATAATTTTATTTCTATCCCGCCCTTCTCCTGAAGGACTTAGGGCGACATACAGGCAATATTAAAATGCAAAATACTTATATAAATTAAGAACATTATTAAAAAGATTAAATCAAGCCTGAACATTAAAATTTAAAAGGGGAGCAATAAAATTATTTTCATATTAAACGCAGGAGAACAGGGCGTGGCTATCCCAAGCCCACTTGATGGAACAGATGGGTCTTCAGGGCGTGGCGGAAGGTCTGGAGGTAATTGATCGAATAGCAGGGGGGATGTCATTCCAGAGGGTGGGAGCTGCCACAGAGAAGGCTCTCCCCCTGGGGGTCGCCAGCTGACACTGTTTGGCTGACAGCACACTGAGGAGGCCCACTCTGTGGGAGCATACAGGGCGGCGGGAGGTATCATTGGGTAGAATGCGGTCCTGCAGATAACTGGGCCCTATGCCATGGAGTGCTTTAAAGGTGGTTATCAACACCTTGAAGTGCACCCGCGAGACCACCGGCAGCCAGTGCAGCTCGCGCAGGAGAGGGGTTACGTGGGCGCGCTCACTCACCCCAAAAATCCCCGCGCGGCTGCATTCTGAACTAGCTGTAGTCTCCGGATGCACCCCAAGGGGAGCCCCATGTAGAGAACATTGCAATAGTCCAGACAGGAAGTGACAAGGGCATGAGTGACTGTTCGTAGGGAGTCCCAATCAAGAAAGGGGCACAACTGCCGAATCAGGCGAATCTGATAAAAGGCCCCCCTGGCGATGGCTGCCACATGATGTTCCATAGACAGCCATGCATCCAGGAGGACCCCCAAGTTGCATGCCCTTTCCGTGAGGGCCAATATTTCACCCCCAATGGCCAGCGATGGTTGGAGCTGGCCATATCAGGACGCCGGTAACCACAGCCACTCAGTCTTGGCGGGGTTGAGCTTGAGTCTGTTCTTCCCCATTCAGATCCAGATGTCTATCTTTTATCCAAGATAAAAATACACTTTTTTCACTTTAAAATTGCTTTCTGTATCCTTCATGTATAATCACTGAAATGTTACCTTCTTGAATAGTATCAATAGTAACACCTGAATAATCAAATTATGTGATGAGATTATATATAGTAGATTATCTTTATATATTTGGAAAATATTTTCAGAAAATAAATTATTTAGAAAAATTTCTATGGGATTCTTTAATTCTGAGGATATCTTTACAGAAAATACAATTATCAATTAATGAGGGAGTATTCAATTTTCTGAATCTAGAGCTACATTTTGTCAAATATTAAATATTGGAAGCCAAACAATTAATGTCAATTAGTATTAGGATCTAAATATATTAAAATGCTAATATGCCTTGAAACAAGTATGTCAGTTAGAAAATTATGGAATGGAATATATAATAAAAATATTGGATCCTTTTTTCCATGATAAATTGGCATTATAGGGTCACTGAACCTTAAAAATTGGGGGAAAGATGTTGATATGGAAAAATTGGATGGACAATGTATATATCTATAATTATCTTTATGTTTTCTTTTTCTTATTTTAAAAACAATAAATATATAAATGAATGAAGATATTATGGACTATCAATCTGGTCCACAAGGTGATGTTTAACAGGAATCTTTTTTGGAAGTGATTATCTAATTATAGAATTTTATTCTGAGAATAATATTTCAGACAATAGCACAAATATGTTTGCATTTTTGAGCAACTGCAGGTCAACAATGCGTCCAGGGTCATGCTCCTTTGAATTAATTGCCACCAGAGATAAGGATATATACCGGTATTTTTAATAAAGCTTGATATTGTTTTTGTTGACATATATTCTGGTATTATGCATTCTTACTCTGCATTGGAAGGAAGAATAATATACTGGTCAAATTAAATGAAAATATTTCAGTGGCAGGACCTCTTTTATTCATAGTTTGTGCACTCAAGAGACTTCTTTAAGGCTGACAAGTGCAGCAACAATGCAATACAGGGTGTCAAATACTACCATGTTTTCCCCCAAATAAGACTGGGTCTTATATTAATTTTTGCTCCAAAAGATGAATTGGCCTTATTTTCCAGTTAGGTCTTATTTTCTGGTTAGGTTTTATTTTGGGGGAAATATGTCTTATTAAATGTCTTATTAAATATTAAATGTGTCTGTCTGGCTATCTTAACTGGGGCTTATTTGAGGAGTAGGGATTAATATTATGAACATCCTGAAAAATCATGCTAGGGCTTATTTTCCGGTTAGGTCTTATGTTCAGGAAAACAGGGTATTAGAAAGTACCATATGATTTTCTTCCAACTCTTAGCAAAGAAACCAAAGCCTAACAGGGCTAAAATTCCACCCACACCTTCAAAAAGTAGAATACTACGAATCTGAGACACAAATATGGACAAATAAGTCTTACGTGTTGTGACAGTAATAGATACGGGATTTCCTTCACGATTTCCAATCAGTGCTGTGACTTTTACAATGTAGCTGACTCCTCCTTCCAGGTTTTCTAAGTCAAAGGAATTAACTTTCCCCAAGACCAGTTTGCTGCTTTCAGGTCCACCTTCAAAAGAAGAGAGTGTGATTTTGATAGTGAAAAAAGATGACCAAAGTCATGCAAGGCTATTGCAACGTTTTCTTCAAAAGGCTCACAACTCCTCACAATTATTGCGAGAAAACCAGAAACAGAAGATCAATAAATTTAGGCAGCCTCCTTACCACCACGCTGGTTCCACACCACTCGATATGATGTGGCCCCTGGCACACCAATCCATGAGATGCGTACCACATTGCCCCTGGCCTCAAGGACTCTGAGGCTGGTGACTGTTCCCACAGGATCAGAGCCTTCAAGGCAAAGAACAAAAAGTGATGACTGGCAATAGGATTCTCAAGGCGCAGCAAAAAGGGCAGAGAAATATGTGTTGTCTCATCTCAGCCGGAATTAGTCTCACCTGTCGTAACTGTGGTGGTAGCTGAGGTTCCTTCTCTGCTACCAACTAAGGCTGAAACCTCAATGACATAGACAGTTCCAGGCCTCAGACCATCAATGGTGTAGGAGTTTATATCAGCTGGTAGGACTCGAGAGATTTCTTGACCTGGAGGGGAAAAGGTGTGATCAAGATGGAGAAACAGATTACTCATACAAGGAATAAAGCAGTGAATTCTTACATTTTAAAACCATCAGAGAGCGCAAATCAGCCAATACTTGTTTCCAAGCTAATAAACAATCTGGAATTCAACTATTCTTTTGCATTTCACCATATTTTGCATTGTCATTCTTGGGTCAGAATTTATACTCACAAAAATGAATATCTTGGAGAAAATATGCACAAAAATCCCTTGATTAGCAGAAATTGCACCAAGCATTGTTTTATGTATGCTGACATAGGCTGCCTTGAGCTTCTGAAGAATAGATGGAATATAACAAATACATAATATGTACACTTTACTAACCCATTTCTCCCTTTCTTTGCGTTTGTAGGACATGCGCATTGCAGAACATGCGCATTGCAGAAATAAATTATTTTCATCTGGAAAATTTACTGATATGTTTGCCAAGAATAAACTTGTGCTTCAAAAATTCAAAAGCTGTAAAAAAATGAAATACGTGTATTCTTGTTGTGGGTATCTGCTTACTCCAATTTGGCTTCTAAGAAACCAGAATTTTCACATCTAACCAGCAGTCTATACATGTTATGAAAATATTCTATGGCAGTGTAAATGTAAATAATTATGTTTGAGATATAATGCTATATAATATGCAAAATGCAAATTCCATTGATGAAATATCTCATTGTGCAAAAATAAGTTCCATGTGCATATAAGGAAAAACAAGCAGGGAAATGCTGTTGTCTTAGGGAATGCAAGCAAAAAAGCAGAATGGAAAGAAAAAGAAACAACACATGGCCAGCAACAGGGTGATGGATAGTATATTACATAATATATATCCCTGATCTGAGAGAGGAAATCACAGCTAATATACTCCAGTTCCCAGAGTTTTCTGTTAGCTAATTAATTTTATCTCTGACAGATTCAATAATGAAAATCAGATCACAAGAGGATACAAAACACAGATGCCTAACTTTTAATTTCTTTTCTGCTATCATACACAACAGGAAATCAATATTATAAGATTTTGTTCATGAATGCTCTGTAATTGTTTTTATCAGTAGGTTAACTTTGTTTTCAAAATGTCAACTGAAAATGAAATATTAACTACTTTATCTGATATAAACATATCAACTAGGTAGACTATATCAAGACACAAAGTCATTTCTTCATTGGCTATTACAGTAAAGATGAGAAGGCACGGAAGAAAATATTCCTTTACATACCTCTGGATATAATCTACTATATTGTACTTCAATGGTCTGTATATATTTCAAGATTACAGTACTAAAATATCAAGGTCATTGCCTCTTTATAATAAAATGTATTTCATAGATTTCTAGACACTAACTAACCTTTGAAGATAAAATATCTAATTTAATTTTTTTATTCAAACTTTTGTTGCATTTTATAATCCCCCAATTTACTCAGAATTGACAGTGAGAGGAAGTAAAAATTATCTATGTATGATCTCAATTTCTCGGATCAATTTCTCAGGGTGTGGAGAAGAAAGAAGATGAAGGGGACTGATGAAATCTCTCAATTTTTAAATCTTCTAAGAAACAATGCAAAAATGTTAAAATATACCGTACACTGCAAGAAAGAGAAATAGATTTTTTTGGCATCCAGAAAAGTAGCAAGCTGAAATATAGCTGGCTTTCTCTAATAGGAGTGCAAAATTCTCCTAGAAAGGAAGTTATTTTCTTCTAATTAGTCATTTTAAAGTAAAATATATATTTAGTCTTATGTATATTAAGGCTGTGTAGTATTTGGGATTTGAAGGAGAAAAGATACTTTGGGGAACATAACACCAATTAGTAGCTCCTTAACCAAAAAACATCTTTCCCTGGGGCTTACAGCTATAGAGAGAAGCTGTGTTGGCCCAGGAAAAGATGCAGCTACTTTAAGAAGTTAATGACATGTCCTATATAAGCATCTCTGCTCATTCTTACACACACACGCACATAGACACACTTGGACAAACACTAAGCCAAGAAAAATAACTCCCAAATTAAATTTGGCTTATCTGGGAATATATATGCTAGTATCTGCATATTCCTTCTCTACTTGTGAATAAGCCCATTTGCAGATATGCTGCTCTCAAGCTTTTGACTACCTGCCAATAATTGTGAAAATTAAAAAAACTATGAAAATTTTGAGGGTTGGCTTATCTCCAGGTGGCACATTATTCATGGTATTTTGGTTAAAAATGTGAGTTGAGTTGGTGTATCTTCATATGGACTTATACACAATAATAATATATACCGTGTGTATGTATATAAAATCTGTTATATAATTAACATTTTCTCAAAGGGAAAAATCACTAATCCTGTTTTAACATGTTTTGCATTGGGACAACAATCCAGTCTGTGCTTGTGAATGCTTAGAAATATTTTAACGTTAAGAAGAGCCTTTAGCTTAGAACTGACAACTAACTGCCTAAATAGTTCTGAACTGCCAAAAGATCAGCTTGCATAGAGAGACAGGTAAGCTCCAGCATCTTATCAAATTACTAGTGTTTCCTGTTCTACAATTATTAGGTTATGGCAAAGTTTTAAAAGCTTATTGGCTTAATCCTTTGAATCCACTGGCTTGCCTTAGTGGCAACTGTTTTGTTTTGTTTTTTAACAGGAAGCAAAAAAAAATTCAAGTAGAATATTTTTAATTCATAGTGCCAAATTCTGCTCTGATGCAAAATCCGTTTGAAGAGAAGTCCTTATACAAGTGCAGCTGAAGGTCAAATTAAAGACAACTCCCAGTGTCAGCACTAGGAGAAAAGCATCTAACTTTCAGAAAGATCCAGTAGGAAGGCTATAAATTACAGAATCAAGCTTGACTGGCTATTTCAATTAGCTTTGCTTGGCCACCAAATTGGTATTTATTAAAATAACTGCAGCGTTAGAAGATGCTTTCAGAGATGGCTTTTTTAATCAAGACAGCCCTGTCTCACTCACAGAATGAAACGCAGACAAGGACATCATCTATTTGTTACTTTTCAGTGTTTTATTCCAATTTCTCCCATATATTTTTTTCCTTTCCAAGAAAAAGTCACTAGGGAGGAAAAGCTGGAACAGCAGCACAATATTGTTTGGAAAAAAAAGATGGTAAAAGGCCCTCCAAAAGGAAGCATCCAAACATCTCAGGATCTGCATTTTGTTTTCTTCCATCCATGCATTGCCTTGACATCGCGCTTCACACTTCAATATTCAGGTAGAATAAACTCCAAGTATGTAGAATTCCACAGTTAGAATGCCTTATTTTGTGACCTGTTGAAACTCACCCTCTCTCAATCGCCATGTCACTTTATAGCCCGTGGCCCCGGGAACCCGATTCCAGGTAACATACAACTGAGTGGGCCCAGATGGAGCTGCCTCTACCTTGTTGATGCTGCCTACAGGTGAAGACTCTACAAGGTCAAGCATATAGAAGAGAGAATGATGAGTATAAATAACAAAATGGTAACCATTATTTAATATAAATTATTTCACAGATAGCATTTAGAGTTGTTCTTG
The DNA here is from genome assembly GCA_032468095.1 of Pareas carinatus. Taxonomy (NCBI): domain Eukaryota; kingdom Metazoa; phylum Chordata; class Lepidosauria; order Squamata; family Pareidae; genus Pareas; species Pareas carinatus. Next base: position 214,161 of record JANHFO010001631.1, read on the forward strand.
AACAATTCCTCAAGGATCTCTGCAACCAGTCTGTTAGAGAAGGAGGCATTTTTTTCATTCCCTGATGGGGAAGCTGAGGCTGAAACATCCTACTTTGCTTAAAGTCCTCAGTTGTGCTTATCTCTGTTTCTCCCACCCTGATCCTTCTGCAGAGCAAGAATAGGAATAAGTGCCCAAGACTGGTATTTCATAATTCTGAGTATTTAATGAGAAACACAGATTTGCAGTTGAAGCAACTTAAGTTTTAAAAGATATTAGAAGGAGCACGCTCCAGCCTTGTTACTACTACATCAAATCTTGACTAAGTTTTACTGCTATGTCTTTACCAGCCCTAATGACTGTGGAGATTAAAAAAGAAGTCACAATATAGTTGCCAAGTAAAGGAGGCCACTCTGGCTTCAAAAAAGAACGCACCAACTTGGAAAGTAAGGGTGGCAGGAGTGCTTTCTTGGCTGCCCAACTGTGTGGTTATTTGTACTAAGTATGTGACACCCTCCTTCAGATCTTGCAATTCAAAGAAACTCTGGTCTCCAGAAATTCGTCTTGTTTCCTCTGATCGATCTGAAACAAGATGCAAAGGCAGCAAAATTAACCTGTGCAAACATGGGAAGCTTTAGCTAATACCACAACCCCATCTCTCCATGTAAGTCAGGCAAAAGCATTATTTTTAAACACTCGTCTTCAAAACCTTCATGCTATTATTTTAAATTTTTTATTATATTAGCATATTTTTATTTTATTTTTAGGGTTTGAGTATTGTTTATGTTTTAATTATAAACTGCCCAGAGTCACAAATGTGAAATGGAAGACTATATAAATGGTGTGTATGTGTGTGTGTGTATGTGTGTGTGTGTGTGTGTGTGTGTGTGTGTGTGTGTCTAATTAGGCCCGCGGCCCATTCTACAGGCCTTCCGGAGCTCCGCGGGTGCCGAGAAATTGATCTGTGGGGCTCAGGGAGGCCTTCAGAGAGGCCTGCGGGCCTGATTAGAAGCCTCCCCCAAGCCCCGCAGATCGGTTTCTACCCACCCGCGGAGCTTCGGGAGGCTTCTAATTAGCCTGCATTGGCCCAGCCAGTATGCAAATGAACATGAGACATTGGAGCCACAGCGGTATGTCTATCTCTTTCTCTGCCCCCCCTCTTTTTCAAGCTGTATGTGTGAGTGTGCGCGCATGCGCACGTGTGTGTCTCATTCTATATCTTTTTGTCT
>JANHFO010001631.1:215468-241673 GCA_032468095.1 Pareas carinatus
TCAAATTCATACACATTCAAACCATTACCTATTATCTCCCTTCAACAGTTCCAGTATCTTCACACATTACATGAGGCTACTTTTTCTACCACTTCATATTACAAACTAGTCAAACATCTATCTAAAATACCTTATTACCATAGCTAACTATACTAAACCCGTAACGTAGCATGGGTACCAATAGCTAGTACAGAATAAAGCAGAATATGAAGGAGGGAAGGAGGGAGATAAATAGACAGACAGACATTTCTATATTCCCATCTCCAACTTGAAAAATGAGATCTTCTTCTTTTTCCTTCACTAGGTTTCTTTTCTGCTTTGCACAGTTGAAAATCTCTTGCATCAGAATTATCTAGGCACACGGAAGGTCCTTACCCTGAGTGTTGATAATCACCACTTTATAAGCTGTAGCCCTTGGAACGGGAGTCCACAGGAGCCGAATGCGACCCAGTCCCACTGGCATCATGCGCAGATTTGATACACTGCCTACTAATGTTGGTCCTGCCACAGATAGACAGAAAATAGGATCACTGGAAGAATGTGGCAAGGTTACAAGATGTTTGCAACTGGACATGGATCAGCAGGTGCAATTAAAGCCCACAAGCAGTAAGAACAGATGCTTCTTCATAGCTAGATCATTTCTAGATGTCTTTTTGTCAGCATTAAAACAAAATCCTTTGACAACATTAAGAATCCAATTAGCTTTGGGACAAGATGGTATAAATTTAATTTCAAGTTATACAAATATGCAATAGGCAGTCTTCAATTCATCTCAAAGCTTAAACCCCTATGTTAGTTAATCTGATATGAAATGAGACCGATATGTTCCTGGGCTGAATTGTGGAAGGATATCAAACCAAGCCTCCCTTTCGCTACTCATATTTATATATTCCCCAGATTTCCTATATTAGGACATAATATTGTCATCAACAAGCCTGGAACAGACAGCAATGATCAAGAGTCTTATATGAACCAGTCAATGTCAATCATCAGAATATTACATTTTAAAAATACTGTATATATTCTATTTAATAATGTAAAAGTAACAGGAATCTGTTGAATACAGGATTCCTGGTTCAAATAAAATTCCTGGGAAGAACTAAAAAATTGAACAGGTGAGCAAAGGATTCATTCATAATTGGTATGAATATTTGGTGTGGCTCAATATGGGGCAATACACAACAGGTTAACACAATCAGCACTCAGAATTGTTAAGAGATACTACTGACGGCTTAAATAATATTTCAGATATTTGGATGGAAAATATAAATATATTCCTCAATATGGATAGTCCTGCATACGTATATTAATATAATGAAATGGAACACTTGATGAACTATCTTTTCCATTATCTTCCATTTGGAAACAACTGACTTTTTTATGAATCTGCCATTTGCTTGTGGGTGCAGCTATATTTGTAGCTTATAGCACAGTGGTATTTGGCAAAGCCAGCTGGAATCTGAATCAAGTGGTAAAATAAATGACTGTTCCTTCTTTTACAGTCCATCTTATTTAATGACATGTTATGGAAGCTAACAACTGTATGCAATTATTTTTTGCATTATTTTGGAACTGAAGAACTCACAACTTCATTAAATGACAATCTGTTTCTGGGTAATACAGTTGCATGGACCTGGGCTTCCACAGAGAACAGCTGAATAAGCTCTTGAAACAAAGAGACAAACCTCGAACTCCTTTTTATAACATACTCTACTCAAATAATTGTAATAGCAATGTCTCATTTTTCTCACCTACAGTGTCGCTTTATGTATCTGAGGACAAAAGCACTCTTTATTTGAATGCCAGCAGGTGGAGAATTCCAAAGATGCTTTTGTATGGCGCACACGACCGCAAAAGAGGCAGTGGAGCATAGGTACGTTAACCCGCTCACTTAACACTTACGGATCCGGATGTTGAGAGGAATGGCATTTCCCTCACGGTTGCCAATAAGAGCTGACACACGAACCACGTAGGAGATATTCTCTTTCAAATCAACTAAATCCTCTGTGGTCTGGGAGCCTGGGATATGTCGAACCCTCTCAGTGCCATCTACAGCAGAAACCATGATAGTTGTGAACATGAAGTCATGAATGTGGCTTTCTAATTCAAAGCCTGTTTCATAAAAACAAATCTTAGGTTTTGTGGTCACAGCATCAGGTTACAAAGAGGTGGGAATCTGAGGTTGGATAAGGAGAAAGGAGGATAAGGTAAGAGTTTCATTTCCCACAAACAAATCGCTTCAGCTTTCAAAAAAGATCTGTTACTCTTCCAGTCTTACTTTGGTGTGAATCATCTCAGTGTTGTTCCTACTTCCATTATCCCCCCAGGTACCATCTCTACTCTCTCAACTCCCAATGCTGATAACTTGAACAAGTTTTGAAGGTGCTTGATTAAAAGCACCTTAGAACATCATTAAAACTCTTTAAATCAGTGATTCCCAAACCTAAGCAAAATATCTAAAATTGGTAAAAGTAGTTTTTCTTTAGGTAGCAAATGAACTTATTATCTAATATGATAATGAATGTATCATAGGATTGTAATCATAGTGTGTCAATTGTAGCCTGTACGTAAGTATCGAGCATTTACCCCAGAGAAAAATTTCTTATGTGTCCAGACACACTTGGTCAATATATTCTATTCTATTCTATTCTATTCTATTCTATTCCATTCCATTCTATTCCATTCTATTCTAATCTAATTGAATTGAAATGTTTTACTTCCCTTGAATAAATAGGGCTTTTTGATAAGTGGTTTTGAGTAATGAATGAAAGAGTTTGAGAAGCACTGCTTAGATGATTAGAGATTATGTTTTATCAAGATTCTCTAATTTGCACGAAAATCTCCCTTCAGAACATGCTCTTTAACCTAGAAAAAGAGAAAAAAGAGGGAGGATGAAGAGGGACCAAATGCTCAAGACTATACTCTGTTTATGACCTAAATAGGCTTTGTTCTTCCTCTCCTCTTAGTACGCTTCTGCTCTCCTGTCTGCTCCCATCAATGGATGCTTCTTGATCTTCAGCAAGACTCCACTATCAAGCCAATCCTATCAACCAGCTGCTCCTGTATGCTCACCCTGCATATTGCGTACTACAATCTTATATCCTGTGGCTCCTTGGACTCCCAGCCATGATAGTCGGACTCTGTTTCCTATGGTTTCGATAATTCTCAAGTTGGAGATGGTTCCCACTGAAGGTGCCACCCCTAAAAGAGAAATGTTGGCCTTTAGTCAGCAAAGATGATGTGAAAATCAAAAGCCTCAGTCATGTGACTAACTCAATTACAGGGAGCATGAATTTCCTCTTACTCACCTGTCTCTGAGATAGTAACTGGAGTTGCTACTTCCTTTCCATCATACAAAGTGTAGAGGGTGATATGATATTCAGTGCTTGGCTGCAGGCCACTCAGAGTGTAGCTGTTCTCATTGGTGGGAAGAGAGACAGTCTTGGGAGAATCCACCCCTTGAAATCAATACAAGAAAGAAATCAGAATTGATATTTATGGATTTGAAAGTAAAAACATATTATCCCTACGTCTCACTATTCTGACATAAATACTAGAACTACGTTATTGCCTAACTTTCAATTCTCTTCAACATTAAGGTGGAATCGTAGGTCATTTCCCCTCCCCCCAATGTATCAAAAAGCATTATGATATATATTTTGAGAGGTAATTACTTTAAATTGTGTACTTTAAGGGGAAACTAACATTCAAATGATATTTTAAAAAAACCCTATTTATAATTTAGCATCCAAATGAAACATAACAAACTATGAACTTGAAATGCATAGAAATAACCTAGATCAGAAATAGCCCAACTCAATTTCTTTATTCGCATTTATCACTGAAATCCAGGTCATCAACTTCTATCAAATTTTGCAACAACCATAATCTTTAAGCCAACATTCCCATCACCCTTGACTTTCTTAGATAAGGTATGGAATTATAATAACATATGCTGGAGGATACCAGGTCAGAGCAGCTTATTCTAAAACCTACCTTAAAAGAAAAGGACAGCTATATACTATACAGAAACCTCACAGAAAGGATATCCTAGAAATATCTGTAACTGATTGAGAAAGGAACAGATTCTTCCCACTACATTTATAGGTGTCCACCATCCCTATAACTTCCCTACCACTCATTGCAGAAAGCCTACCTGTTGCTGTTCTCCACTCCAGACGATATCCTCGAGCATTAGGGATGATATTCCAGGCAACCTTAATTGATGTTGGGTCAACATCAACAGTTCTAAGAATCTGAGCTATTTCTAAGAGCAACAGAATAAATTGTAAAATTGTGAATGATTAGGAAAGCTCTAATAGCTTCTTAGTTATTACAATCTTTGGATCCAAGCCTAATCGCTATGGGACCAGTTAATTCAAAGAAGAAGAAAGTGATAATCTATTATCAAAATTCACTATTACAGGAAGACCTAACACTTTTTCTAAACATGGACTTTAGCTGGGCTGCATAAATAATATTCATATATTGACTTGAACATACCTAGACATCTCTCTGTTTCAACTACAATTACCATATAAAAACCTGTTGTATTTTCTTTCCCCCCTTGAATACATAGCAAAGAGTACACCATCTTTAAACTTGAATCTGAATACTTTCTTAAATCAATTTTCATGTTTGGTATCTTAATATTTAACTTTGTTGTTATGCTATAAACTAGCTTGTAAATGGAATGCTAACACTTATTCCCGAGGACTTATTTTACCTGTAGTGATAGTTATTGTAACAGCAGCAGAGGTAGTACCAAATGTAGTACCATAGTAATAATAACTAAAACAATCAACAACTAGTGCACATACCTGTTCTCCTCCTAATGGAGGCCTTGGGACCTTCTGCCTGTCCATAGAGTGGTGCAACAGATACTAGGTAATCAGCATTAGGCTGCAGTCCAGTTAACAAATAAGAATTCTTACTAGCATCCACGTCAACTGTTTGACGACCCTGACCTAAGAAATTTCAAAATACAAAGCAAAATGCAGGAAAGCTGTTAGTTATTATCCATACTGAACATGTGTCTGTGAACTACATGATCACATGCTGAATTGAAGCAAACCACCTTTTTTTTCTCCCCTTTCACATTCAGTAAGAGATCCTTAACTCTTCACTTCTCATCATATCACTGGTAGTAACATTTCCTGTAGACATTCCTATTGCCATGATAGTGTCTTTTTAGATACAGTAGACATTTAATACCACTTCTAGCTTCTTAATCGATCAATTAACTGGAAAATTAATTGTATTAACTTGGGAGTATTCTAAATAAGGAACACAGGGGTTAATTACTAAATTTCTTACAAAAAGAAAAATCAGAGGGATTTGGATTGTTTATTGAAACAAGTGCAAGTCCACCACTTTCAAGTTTTTAATTGTGGAGAGGTGTCATCCCTCCATCTACGTCTCACAATCAGTTCTTATTGGAGTTGCCTAATGGATGAAAATAACCTCGCACATTAAAAGTTTGAATAGACTAGACGTTCACAACGTATAATGAGGCAATGTTACTTTAATTTAGCAACATTTCTGTCTATAGGTGAGGAGTAATAAACAAAATTGCTTAGAAGTAACTCTGTGTGTCTTTCTTGAGTTTTGGAGCCTGACTTATAGTGATTTCTAGACAAAACTATAACTTAATTACACAGCAGTCTATTTAGAAATTATTGTAAAAGTACACTTAGATTGGAAAATCATGAATATCAGGACTATGTCCCCTATATAAATGTTATATTAATTCATCATATATGGATAGAGTGTGTAGGTGTGTGTATCTTTCTAATATTATTAAATATTATAAGGATATAATGCTAAGTACATTTTTTAAAAAGAAGCTATTGCTTCATATAGCTTCTGCCTTTTCTATACTCCTGTGTGTATTTGTATGTTTGCATGCGTGTAATATATACATTTTTGTGTAATCTTATAATGCTATTTAGAGCCCAAGTTATTCTCAGGGCTTGTTCAGGTCTGTAGAATTTATATTTGCCATCAAATGCTCCTCTTTCCATTGTTTTTTTATTGTAACAATTAATTTAAAAAAAACATATAATGTCTAATTAGAAAACAGTTTCACTTGTTATTCAGAATGGAAGTTTTGGTATCTTGAAAATCATTCCCAGTCTGTGGACTGGTTAGTATAAGTAATGATAAATTTTCATTCAGTGTCTGAATGGAGAACAGGATCTAACTCGATATGTGAGAAGAATATTTACATAACATCAAAGAATACCAGTGAACAGATATACCTGAGAGGAGTTCCCAGGTAACACGGTATGAAGTAACTCCACTCACACCCCTCCAGATCACCAGCATCCCTTGGGAGGAGATGTCCTGGGCATTCAGTTGTTGCACTCCTGCCAAATTCACTAAAGACAGAAAGGAAAAAGTCAACCAAGATTAGCAGAAGGATGTTTCAACTATCTAATAATCAATAACTCTAGAACTCAACTCCACCTGAACTATACCTTCTCACCAAATTCACATATTTCATCTTTATGAAAGGCAAAGGCATGATTTTCCTAGATAAATTATGAAGTTATGGATGTTTTTATGGTTGTACTAACTGATAATGCCCACAATTAGTATCTTTATAGTAAACTGTAAAGACTACCAAAAGAGTTCTAGAGTTCTAGGTGCCAATCCTGGTACCTCACATTTCTCAAAGCCTACTTTATGTATAAAATAAACACTGAAAAGTCTATAGTTCCTTAGGTACCTAATAAGGACTGATTTAACAACAGGCTAATCAGATTATAGGTAGTCCTTGGGTTACGGCTGTTTGTTCAGTGCCCAAAATTATAATGGTGCTGCATAAGGGGGACTTATGAACCATCCTCAAAGTTGAGGCTGCTGCAGTGTCCCAATGGACACATGGTTGTGATTCAGGCACTTGGCAACTGGATGGCAAAACAGTTGCAGCATCTCACAGTCACCTGATGACTATTTGTGACCTTCCCTGCCAACTTCCCACAAGCAAAGTCAATGAGGAAGCAGGCAGGAGGTTGCAAGTCACTCCAAGTCTCTCCCAGTCCCACTTTTTCACCTGTCTGTCCACCTGAGCTCTGCAGTGTCTGGCTGTGGCACTGTTTGCTGGCACTCTGTAGTGGCAAACCCAAGGTATCTATCTGTCTATGCTCCATCGCACCTGTTCATGGTACTCACCTGTCTAGACTCCACAGCGCTTGCCTGCAGCACCTGCCCGCCCATCCACACTCCATAGCGCTTGTTGTGGCACTCACCCACACTCTGTAGTACCTGGCTCATGGCACCCTTGCACCCTCCTGCACTCTGCAACACCCACCCAGGCTAATCAGAGCTAAATACAGAAACAAGGCTCTGCCTTCTTGATTTGGGCAACACTTACATGTTCGGCTACGAACTACAGCAGGCACTATTGTATGATGTGGGAAGATTGGATATAAAGTTATCACATAGTCGGTGTTAGGTCGAAGGTTGCTGAGCAAGAATGAAGTAGTACTGGCATCAAGATTCACTTCTTCAGCTTGAGCTTCACCTTTCAGGAGGCAAAACAAAGGTAATTTTAGAAATATACACTAGAAACTTATGAGAAACATATAAGTTCACTGGATAGTGCAACTTCCTTAAGAATGTCAATGAAATTGCAGCTCAAATTCTTATTGGGACTTCCTTCTTCATTTCTTAACATTGAAATTTAAAGACTGAACTTTATCACTAATTCAGGGAAACAAAATTATTGATAAATAAGTGTTATTTCCTTGCAATGCAGTCTTCCCCGACCTTGCGTCTTCCACAAGTTTTTCAGCTATTTCTGGGAAATGCAATTCTAGCACTTCAGGATATCAGGAGATGGAGGAAGAGCATCCTGAAACAAAGCAGCTGTTCTTGTTGCATCTTGAATTCTCTGTGAGCCATGAAACATGCGGTCTTGACATAAGGAAGGCAAAAGATTCCTGATATACCAAGGGAAGCTTCTCCCGTCCCTGCTGTTGAGAGACGTTTCCTCAAGAATAACTGGCTAGTAAAAGTCAATTTGCTGTATGAGCGGTTCTTGAGTTACGACTTAGAATGGACCATAAGACTGCCCATTACAATCGTAAGTCATGATGGTTATAAAGAAGGCGACTGGTCCAATTTTATGACCCTTTTTGCAGCAATCTTTTGGTGAACATGGCACTTATAAAGTGAACAGGGCAGGACAGTTGCCAAGCACTTAAAATGCAGTCACGTGACTGCACTTAGGGGACCAGCCATTAGACCTTCAGAGTTAGAAGCACTTTGGGGTATGGATCCATCATAACTTCAAATGGTTGTTAAGCAACTGATTGTAAGTTGAGAACACCTGCAGTGGTTAAAGCATCAGGCTAGAAACCAGGAGACAGTGAGTTCTAGTCCAGCCTCCTGGGTGACCTTGTGTCAGTTACTCTCAGCCTTAGAAAAGGGAATGGCAAAACCTGGCCAAGAACATTACAGAGACCTTGTCCGGGCAGTTACCAGAAGTCAACATTGGCTGGAAGGAACACACACAGAACTGGCCAGCAGCCACATGGTGAACTCAAAGAGACTACTTAGTAAAGTCAGAGCCAAAAGTGAGGGAGAATATCCATTCTCTTGCTAGACCTTGTCTTAATCGTTCTGATTTATTTTGCCTCTTTCTCTTACTTTCTTTCCTTCTGTCTCTCATCTGTCTTTCCAAGTTAGCAGATTGAAGGGATGAGACAGAGTACTTAACAGAAATCTGAACTGATCCTTTCTGGAAGTTTTGAAAATTAAGTCACATACTATATGGAACTAGTCTGAATGCTGTATGTGGCTGTAGGATTGAAAGTCACCCACTCTTCAGGAGTTCAGCTTACAATGTTATCTCTGGCCTGGACTCATTTGCTTTCCACCTGAACCCATATATAGTCCCACCCTCTCTTTCAGAGTATTTAGTATTGCATAGAACTCGTTATCTCTAGCTGCTGAACAAACAATGGAGGCCATTTTAGCACAGACCATTTTTAGTCTAAAGTGGATTAGAACTATCTTGAGAGCCACTAACAGACAAAGGACAGTGACAGCTACAGGATCCCCCTTTTTTGTACAGGCTTTCTTTCTATTTTGAGTCACACCAAGCAAAAGCATCAGTTGGTGGTGATCTCATCAACATTTATTTTGGTGCCCACAGGGCCAGAATTCTCTGCTAGGCAGATGAATTCGCTTGGCAGCAGGTGTGGCCAGACACTGGGTGAGGCCCTGGGAGAGTTGCCAGGGCTATAAGCACCAGCATGGCTGCAGGCTGAGGTGAGGCAGCTCCAGGTGCAGCTTCTGACAAGCACATCACAACAAGTCGTAGGTGAACATTTCAGTAGGGTCCACTTTGCCAAGCCTGGACTTTCTTGCCCAGGAAACCCTGAATTCTGACAAAATCTACCTAGCTGCATTTAGTAAGTTACAATGATGCTTGGGAACAGTTGAGGTTGGACATAAAATTATCCTTTCCCCCAATCAATTTATTCTTTTTAGAAATCAGTCTGACTACTCAGAGCAATCCTCAACAAGCAACAGCTGTTACAGGACTGGGGCGTGCAGTGTGGTTGTCTCCTTCCCAGACAATGTGTTCCATTCTGCTGAAGAATTCACTTTTCTGCTACAATGCAAGAGCAGCAAAACCTAAAGAAACATGGCAATTCCTGTTCTACCCTCAGTCCTGTAAATCGGGAGATGGAGAACTACTGATGAGGTTAAAGGGAAGCTGCAGCACCAGCCATGTTACAGTTCAGCTCCAGCATTCCCTGAAGCAATTGAATTAATTGCTTTTTGAGTAGAGAATCTTTCTGATACTTAGCATTCTGACACCAAAGATCATCTCTGTCAAGTTCTGCACTGACCTCTAGCCACATAAGTGAGCCTGTAGCCTTGTAGGGCTTCGTTCAGATCAGCTGCCCAGGACAGTCTGAGGAAAAATGGTCCTGTTTCCAACACCTGAAAATCTGTCACTCCAGACAGGATCTCTGTAAGGAAAACAAAGAATCAATGGGGTGGGTCCTTCATGTTCACATTTCATGTGAATTCCAGACGCATTATGTTATGGGAGAACTTATACTAATAGAAATCTATGAAATCTTTTTCACTCGTAGTGGAATGAGCTACATGAGCAAAATGGCAGAGCCATTCCCAGCCAGGCTCCCTTCAGAGCTCCAGGAATACAACACCTGCACCCTAACCATTAGCTTGCCCGGAACAAATGAAAGTTGTAGCCCCTACATTCTGGCGGGATAATGGTTGCAAAAAACCTGCATTGTAAGGTTATGCTGGCAACTCATTGTGAAAACGACACAGGGTAATGAAAAGGTTTTAGCTGTTACAGAAAGAGTAGTGTAGAACAAGCTTTCTTCCTGACTTCAGGTAGTGTAAGTTATAAAAATGGTGCAGACATTATATGTGTGAGAAAAGACAGCCCTCAAGCACAGGGTCCAAAGCTATATAGGGCTCTAAAGATCAATCCCAGGACTTTGACGACTACTTTAAAATCAGGGGTTTTCAACCTTTTTCAAGCTGCGGACCCCAAAACATGTTGTTGCTAGATGGCGGACCCCATTTACACAAATTCAACTAATACTAATCAACAATTCATATACTCTATATTACTTTTAAAAAAAATGTCTTGACCTGTCTGTGGACCCCCTGGCATCCTGCCACAGACCCCACAAACCCACGGACCCCAGGTTGAAAACCTCTGCTTTAAATGAACCTGTAGTCAGTGCAGTCGTTTCAAAACATACACGAAGTGTTTCCTGGAGTTAGCCCAATAGCAGCCTAGCTAATAATGTGAGGTAGCTATATTGGGAAAAAATATTCTGATGGGAATGACCCACATAGTGTGAAGAATTAATACATTACTTTCTTAATATGAACTCATTTTTGAGTAAGCACAACTTCTGATGACACACATGGACATATACATTCAGGTTTCTTAGCATGATACCTAAATAAAGACCTCTTCAAAGGCAATATTATACCTTGTAGGAATGTACCATGCAAGTGCCCAGGCAGGACTTGGAAAAATACAGCCAAATTCTAGGAAAAGAGATGGTGAGTGCCATACCTGTCCTATGCAATGTAGCTTGGAGGCTATGTGGGACTTCAATGCCACAATGGAAAAGAGCTTAAACTCCTGTATTACCAGGGTTGCCCAGAAATACATTCATGATAATATCAGACTTTTATTATGATTTTTATTAGCTTCCCAGAAAATAAGTCATCAACCTATTCTACTCACCAGCTCTCTGAGGCTACGTCCTGGACTATAGCATTATACAGAAACTACATAACTGTAAATTCTGCCTATTTTTATGTCAAGTCACTCAAAGAAGCACAAATGGGAGTTTATACCCAAGAAATCTGAAGGCACCAAATTTTGGAACTATTTGGGAGGAATTTGAAAAGGAAGTGAATCAAGAAATGTCAATGAAGTTGCAGAATCTCAGTGTATGGGCTTATTACTTACGAGTCCGTCCTTTGCCAGAAACTGATTCTCCAATGCGGTTGGCATACTGAGCTATAACGGTGACCAGGTAATCTGTTCCACTTTTCAAGCCACGAAGGACGGTGCTTGTCTCACCTGATCCCACATTGACCTGTTTAGTATTCAGAATGGATATTAGCACTCATTAACTGGCATCATATCTAATCACAAATGAAAATAACATCTTTATGAATTTACACTCTACTATTTATGGTATTTCTTAAAGAAAAATTGCTTTAAGAGGGACAAGCAATACTTAACTCTTACTTCTATACTACTTTCCTGATAAAAATTTACCACTACAATATTAAAGCTAATTCATTCTACTAGGGATAAATAAAGTGTCCTTTTTTCATAACTGTGTTAGTGCTTTATGTTAAAAAAAAATCTCTTTTAGGTGAATAAAAAAGAGAAATACTCCACACATCTTATTTTTACTCCATACTGCTTGCAAATCATCTAACACATTTTATGTCCAGTTTATAATACTTGTAAATCATGTTCACCTCTCATTCTTTCATTAATCGTTGAGTGCAATTTATTAGATGGTGGTATTACTTAAAATAATTTTAAACAGAATAACAGAGTGATTGAAGCAGGCCAATTCCCTGCTTCATTATCACCTAAATTTGTCACAATATCGCTCCCCAGCTTAGTCTCTTCTATTGTCAAATACACACACAAACACACACAAGAAAATGACAGCTCTGTTATACAGACAAAAGTACTTTAAGTAACTAAGAATTGGATGGTGGTCAAAGGAATCTGATGGGGTAACTGGCTCAAGAAATAAGTTACATTCTTAAAAATATGAAGTGATGAGACAACTCCCTTAGAATGCAGGGTGGTCACTGGACCTTTCATCCTTTTTTATAAACAGAATGTCAATATTATTATCTCAACTATAACACTGTGCAACAACTAAAAGAGCAGTCAGAAACATGAGCTGGTCTGAAAACAGACAAAGTTAGTTAGTGTTTATGTTTTTGTTTTCATTTGGGAGGGGAATGCCATTAATATACCATGATCTCGATAATTTACCCTCAACCTCTTTTCAGACCAATAAGGGCCTTATCCCCTGCATTTATCCTGGGAAATGTCACCTCCCCACACACACACACACACCAGAACACCGCAAACCACTTCCTATTCCAGAAGTTTCACTTCTAGAAAACTGCTATATCAGCCCCAGAGTGGGTTGACGAATGCGGTCTTGGAGGAAAAATAGGACAATTCAGAATTCCCCCAAAATGAACATTTTTGCAAATATTTATTTGTTTTTGGAAAATTGCATTGTATCTGCCACATTAAAACTGCCCAGTTTTATAGTTGAACATGGCTAAATTTACTTCTGAGAAAGCATGGGGACTGCACTATAAACAAGACTCACCTCCTGCCTTTCTGATATGATGGGTTGCCCCAGGCCAGTCAAAGGTACATACTGAACTTTGTATCCAGTTACAGGACCACCAGCTGCTGTCCAACGGATCCTTAGCATGTCTGTTCCTTGTTCCACAAAGGCCAGATTGGAAGGACCGTTGTAGGCACCTTAGGGAAGAAAAAAGTAGAGAGGACAACATACATCTGGTTTCTTGTTGACACAGGACTTTATAAACAGCTGTGGACATGGAAAGGAAAAGCTAAGCATTTCAGAATGACTGAGTGGATCTGTCTAGTGAAGAGTGACAGTGTTGACATCAGTGGGGCCTGGGGCCTGCAATGGGAGGATGGAATGCTATCCACTTGCTGGGCCGAGTCAAATCAACAATAAGATGAGATCAATGGGCCCTGACCTAAGCTTCTTCCAATATTGTTTCCATGGAAAGAAGAGAACAACAAAATTCAGGGGTTCACTGAAGAGAAAGTCCTGAAAGTTATATAGCACATCAAACTGAACACCAAAGTCTTCCAAATCCTTTACCTATTGTCTGGAGGATGCCTCCTGTGCTGGCACACACCTTCTGTGACACCAGTGGCAGTAGGGATGCCAGGATTTTAAAATCAGTAACAAAGAAGGAATAATCTTCCATGGGTGTGGAAGCCACCCGGTCAAGCTCATTCCGGTCTGCATTTTTGATACCTAAGTGAAGGAGAGAAAAAAGAAGCACCTTGCTTCAGCTCCAATCCTCCTTTAAACAATTGCCATATTCATGTGGAACTCGGTCTTTTTGAGAGCAACTCTCAGAACAAACTTGGCTTTGATCACTAAGGCATGTTTTGCCATGATTTAAACTGAGATTGAGAAACTGGCAACCTTGAGACATTTTGGATTTCACTCCCATCATCCCCTGGCCAGCTTGACCAAAGAGAAGAAATGTGGGAGCCTTAATCCAAAGCATATGGAGGCCTCCTGAGGGTATAAACCTGATTTAACCCTTGTAATTTGGAAAGATATTATAATACAAGTTTCCTAAATGGGCACATATTTTGTAGGCACTTCAATACCCAACATCTCTTGATAGGGCTGAGAAAAACTCCAGCCTATATCCCTAAAGAACAGTTGAGACCAGTTAAGATCTGCCAGTTCATGTCCTAGTTGCTTTTAATCCAAATATGCTAAATTTCCACCACAGAAACTTGGTGGAAAACAGTAACAGTTGCTCCAAGGTCTCTGGGGAGGTGTTTTGTCCTCCTTCAAAAAATGCTTGGGGAGTACTGAAAGTCCTTTATGGTTTTGCTAAGAAAAATATGCTTCCACACATATATTATACACAAACATCTGAAGTCTGAAATTCATATTAGGACTATGCTTTTCTTAGGCAAATGCCAAACATGCATGTAATTTTCTTGCTCTGCCCTTTGAGATTTCTTCAGTGAGCATTACATTAAAAAAGAATCTGGAAAGAGAGGAGAAGAGGAATTATTAATGATATTAAAATAATAATGTCTTCATAATCAGATGAGTATCTTGCTTGATGAAAGAAATGTGGAGATTCTGAAAGTCTGTACATTTTTGTGGCATTTGAGCTGATTTGATAAAAGCAATGACCTTCTGGGGATTTCTCCTAAAAAAATAGAACTAACTGAAATTGACATAGCCACTTATTTTTTTCAGTTGCATTTAATTATTTTTTAAATAATTTTAAATGATCCAGATTAGAATTTTAAATTCTAATCTGGAAAAATATTTCTGTATGCATCAAGGACAATGCACTAATAAACAATTACCTTCTCTAACCATCAGCCTTAGTGCTGCATTATAGTTAAGCAACTGAATTCTCAGTTTGCAAGTGCAGACTTCCCCAGGCTTACCGGCGGCATAAGCGAAGTCTGTGAAGGGGTGGGAGTGTTTCCACGATTAATAAACCTAGAGGGGCCCATCCCGTGTTTGCAATGTTCTCAATCTCACCTATCCCTACTCCGGCAAGTAAGAACTGGTATATGCATTTCACGTACCACCCATCCAATATGTTTTTCTTTCAGCAAACAGTTAACAACAAGGGGGAGGCGATGGAAAGTAGTGGGTGTTGCGGAGGGAGAAAGTCCCATGAAATCTGTCCTTATTTGATTCTCATCTTACACTGCAACATCACTCACCCACAGCAAAGATTTTAATGCCTTGATTCTTCAGCTTTAGGGCTGTCTGCTCAACCTCATCCTGAGACTTTCCATCAGTAATGAGAATGCAGATCTAAGGGGAAAGAAAAATGTAACAATAAGTCACATAAATGCTCAAACAAAGACTTAAGCTCAATTCTTTTTGAAGAACAGCTCAGTCTATCCTCAGCCTGACCAGCTGCAATTAGATGGCTGAGGTAGAAATAAAGGTCAGGACTGCTAAATGCATTTCTGGGAACCAATACCCTTATTTCAGAACACCAGTAAGAGTTATTATTTAATGTTGATCCATTAACAATATGTAGTGTTTATATGTATCTTATGGGGTGTTTTGCCTCCATTACACGAAATAAGCTAGAATAGGACAGATATTGCTCATATAGCACTTAAAGTTCTAAAATGTTGACGTTCAAGCGCTATATCCGTTCAGCATTAAGGGAGCAACAGGTCATACTTCTGCTGAAAAACATGACTTTCCAATATTATAAGAGACCAAAAATAGCTGTCTAAATTGACAAAACCTGTAAGTTTATGCCCAGGACTCTTTGACCATTCCCTTCTCTCTCTGGTGGGGCAGAAAAAAGTTTTCACGGTACCTTTGGAACATTAGGCCGGAGCTGACTGGCCCCAAATATGTCATCTGCTACATAACGCAGGCCTGCTCCTGTGCGGGTATTCCCACCCTTGAAGGCTATCTCCTGGACAGCCCGAATCACTTCCGTTCCATTGACAAAGTCAGAGAATTTGAACTCAGTCCTGGCAGCAAAACAAAATTAAAGATAATTAAGCAGAAGCAAGAGCAGAAACCACACAATCACCATCAGCTGGTTCTGAGTATTTCCCAGAATACCGCTCTATAACCAATTTTTATCATTTTTTAAAAAGTCAATCTCAGTGAGGTTTTTGGATGAGCTATTCAATGTTATAAATAGAGTACTTGGGCTCCTCTAACGAATAACGGGCAGTCATGTCCAAAAATGCAGTTTTGTTTGTCTTTAGACTAAACATGAATCTCAAGAATATGTACAAGATATAAACGCACACTGCAGGTTCTTTTATGCCCAGCTGCAGTGTTTAACGAGGTACTCAATGCACATCTTCTAATCAAATAGATTTACTCTGCAAATAGAGTAAAGCAAGCAGATAAAGCTTTTTCTTTCTCTTGAGAACTGCAGGCTGGCTATTTTGAGGGTCACCCTTCAGGAATTGTAAAAGTTCTTTGGTGGATGACATCCCTGCCTTCCCCAGGCCAGAATCTTACAGGTGCACTGAGTTCAACTCCAAAATTGAATGGCACCACTCTGGGGGAAGGCAGGCTATATATTGCACTGAACATCATATTCCCAATTCTGACCACCTAGAGAGACTCAAAGAACTCTACATACCATGAAGGAAAACTGATTAACCTCAGCATCCAGTATTTAGTGAAATTATGTCTTGGAATATAGCAGCCTCATTTAATTATCCAAGTTAGTAACACAGCTGTTCTCCAAGAAAAATGTCTAAAGTAAGTAAAACTAAAAGCAAATAGACTAGGACTCACCTAGGATCATCACTGTACTGCACAGCTGCATAACGTACCCCATTCGCATCCACCACATTAATAAAAGGAAGCACCAGTCCTTCCATGAAGGATCGAATCATGCGGAAATTTGCCCTGCCAATGCTAGAGGATCCGTCTACCAGGAATACAATGTCAGCCAGGTACACATTGGTGCAGATCACTGCAAGGAAACATCAACTGGTCAGAAGACTTATCTTCATCAGTAGATCCCTTCCATCAATTTATATTACAAGGCAAAAAAATAGCATGAACTAGGCTTGATCTACAAACAATTATATGCTTAGTTTGAGGTTTTAGTCCCACAGAGCCAAACCGAATCATTCCTAGTTAAAAAGGTCTACAGTTTCCGCATACTTCATACATCAAGTCAACTTGATCATTAAAGTCATTATACTATAAAAGAGGTAGAAAAAGTCTTGGCTTAATAACTAGTGTGAGAAGAGTACAGATAGCCCTTGACTTACGATCACAATTGGAACCAGCATTTTCACTGGTCAGCATGGCAGTTGTTAAATGAGTTACCCTTGATTTCACAACTTTTTTTTGCCATGACTAAGTAAATCACTGCAGTGGTTAAATGAATCATGTGGTTGTTGAGCAGATTTGGCCTCCCTCATTGACTTTGCTCATTTGGAAACAGTTGGATAAGTCACAAATGGCAATCACATGATCCTGTTATACTCCAACTGTTGTAAATACAACTCACTTGTCAAGTGCCCAAATTTTGATCATATGACTCTGGAGATGTTGCAAATGTTTTGTGAGGACCGGTCTTAAGCCACTTTTTCAGTGCTGTTCAAACTGTTGCTAAACAAATGGTTGCAAAATTGAAAACTACCTGTATTCAGAACAAGGGAATCTGACCTAAGGGAAATACAATTTAAAACAAGACAGACTATAATAAACTTTTTATTCCCTTCTTTCAAAAGGTATGCCAGAATCAAAATCATGGAATGGAATCTTTTGTTTCTGATATTTTATTTCTTATTGTGACAGCCGATTTGGTCTAGTAGTTAAGGCACCATATTAGAAAGCAGGGGGCCTTGAGGTCAGGTTCCATTTTAGTCATGAAAGCCAGCTGGGTGACCTGGGCCAATTACTTTCTCTCAGCCCAATTCACCTCCTAGGGTGGTTGTGAGGGGTAAATAGGAGGAGGAAGGGGTATTGGATATATTCACTGCTTTGAATTGTTTGTAAAAAAATAAATAAAGATGGGATACAAATTAATAGCTAGGCAGGTAGATAGACAAAATAATGGAAGATATAATTTTGTGCACAGACATTCAGTTATGCTTTCTCCTATTGCCAGATGGAGAAGTGTGGGTCTGGCTTTAAAACAATTCTGAAATATTTTTATTAGAGCAAATAAATAAATAAATCTTTCGGTGAAGTTACAGGAGTAAAATAAATCAAGTTATGGACTTATTTCTTTTGCATACTAGCAAGGAGAGGAAATGGATACACAGGGCTATAGACAGCTTGTCAGGGGTACTTTATGATTCAATTTGGAAATAGTGAGCTCATGACAAAGCCCTTGGCAAATAAAATCATTAAAAAGTCATCAATAACAAAGGTCCATTCTCAATCCAGAGTCCCTACTCCAGGAATACATAACTGTTTTCTACTGAGAGCTGCATTCCTTCAGATGAGATCTCCTCAGAAGACCACATGTTTGGTATAGTTAAAACTAGGTGTGAATGGGAACAGCTATACTCATATTCTCCCTGTTCTCTCTTCTAAGCAGCACGTTGCAAGGAAGGGAGGAAAACTTTCATCAAGGCTTCTGAATTTAGGTCCAGGAGCAGAGGTTTCCTATCCCTAAATTACCACCACCCACAAAGCAATTATTAGTATTAAATGACTAGAAAATTTGTAACATTGGGGAGGAACAAAGCAGTTCTCCTTGCCTCCCACTGCATAGCTCTTATGAAATTATAATTAGTAATGCCGTACCCAGTATGTTCTGTATTTTTTTTAAAAAATACACTCTATGAAAGTGCTTTCAAATACACAAAGTTGTGAAAAGCAAATCTAGCCATGTTCAACTTCACACATCAACTCTCATCACTCCCTGTAATTTCTTGAGACTTCCAAATCAACCCCAGTATCTAATCCTTGCTCTCTTATTACACCAGGTGTGACATAAGTAAAATCATATCATATGGTGCTCCGTGCAGCTCTCCCAAGATTTCAAGTGGTGTTTTTACAAGCCCTTCTCTCCAGTGTCCTTCTCTAACAGAGGAACATCTTTACCTCTTAGCTTTCCTGAGCTTTCTGCTATAACTCCTGTCCCTTCTCTAGTCAGCACAATGGCTGAATTGAATGCAAAAGACAGAAGTTGGAGTTCTAATGTGCAGGGCTGCCATGCAGGAGTTAAATTAACCATAACTCACCTCTCTCCCTTTTTTGAGCCATGACTTGTACAGAAGCAAAGAGTGCAGCATGGAGTGCTGCGAGGAACAGCATTTCTCCTCTCATTGTGGGAGTCTGAAACAAAGAACAAGAGATGGAAGCATGCTCAATTGTTGAGTTTGGGAGGCAAGAGCTGAACAAGTTTGCCATGAGTAGTAGTATCCTAGTCTCCAATCCAGGACCACAGACAGGAGGCAAAATGGATGTCCACAGTCCTTCCTTATTTATAAACTACCTTTATCTCTCATTGTTTCCTATAATTTTATGTACTATGCTTAACCCATGGCCAGGAAGGTGGTGATGATTGCAAAGATCAGAGTGCAGTCCATTTATTAACAGGAAAAATTGGACAGCACCCTACAGTAAAGAATAGGATATTTAAGAGTCATATACTATCCACAGCTATATACCAGCCTTCTCCAAATCAGTAGCCTTCAGAAATTCAGAACGGCCATCCCCATCAGATCCAGCCAGTATGCCCCACGATTTCCAGGAATAATAGATATTATAATGTAATACATGAAGTTGAAGATCTGCTCTTTAGTAACCTACTGATGGAAGAAAGCAGGTGGCTATAAGACCCAAACTATGAAGGAAGGATGAAGACATGGGCTTATGAAACCTAATGCCTTAGTTGCCTAAATGCATACTTTCTTCTGGGAAATTCTCAACATGAGAATTTGGTTTCCACCTGCATTTTGGGAAAGAATAATCAAGGTGTTATTAGTCCACGTGCACCGATACATTTGTTCCATCTCTTTTTTGCATTAAAATGTATTTCATCCATACAGATGTTGATATATAAATTAATGCATTTTATTAGAAATATACAGATCTAAACATATTTCATTCAAAACCTCCCTTTTAAATGGGTAGTTAGTGGAGAACTG
Source organism: Pareas carinatus (assembly GCA_032468095.1). Classification (NCBI taxonomy): domain Eukaryota; kingdom Metazoa; phylum Chordata; class Lepidosauria; order Squamata; family Pareidae; genus Pareas; species Pareas carinatus. The sequence goes on from JANHFO010001631.1 coordinate 235,396, forward strand.
AATTGTAAAATCCAGGTGAGGCTAAAATCCAAAAAATGATAGAAATATCTTCCGTTCAATGCATTAATGTTCCTTTATCAGATCATCTCATTTTGGAATTTTTAATGTTTGCATTCTTAATCATTTATTATTTATACAAGCACATACCCACACATGCAGATAATAAATGATACTTGATCCTTTTGGATCAATTAAATTGGACGCTCCAGATATAACAGTTCGTATATCAATGGTGATTGGCTTTACATGCAGCACTAAATCATGTCATTTCTTGAACTAGGCTTAACACATATGTGAACCTGGCCATCATGGTTTATAAACCATGACTTACGGCTCAGCACAATGTGCAAATCAGGTCGCTATAATCTATTTCATACATACTGCCAATTCCAGTTTGCATACCATACCTTATTGAATAAACCTCCCTTAACTTGTTGATATCTTTCTTCAGAGAGTAAGGAAGGGAAGAGGAGGTTAAACTCCCAGTTTGTATAATACAAGAGGAAAGTCTTAGCTTACAAAACAGAATACCCATGTTTAAACAAATCATTGTTTAGCATAGTGGGTGAACCCAGAACCATCACTTATATGAGCCTTTATTATGGGCCAAACCAGATGATTAAGTGAAAAAGGAAGAATTTCATCCCACTGGAAACAAACCTTCACCTTAATCATCTAGATACTTAGTGATTAGATCATACAGCATACATATTTTCTCTGTGTAATGATCTCTTTCCCTAAAAAAACAACAAACAGGAATTTTTTCCTGTTTTAAAAAAATTCTGAAAAAATCTTGGCTTGGTTTCATCAATTTCTCAATAAATAGATCACATTCAAATAAAATGGAAACCTTTGAAACTCCCAAAAATAAATAGCACAGATCATTTAAATATATACTATATAGGGCACTTAACAGAAATAATAATGAACTACCTTACTGACTCATTCTGCTAGACAAATAATTCAGAATTATTTGTATTTATTAAATTTATTTTTCTCCCATCTCGTTTTGAAACAATTCTGGGCAGCTGACAGCATTAAAATCATAAAAGATAAATATTTCTAAAACAATGAAAATGTAAATTGCACTCAAAATCAGTCCTTTTTCTGTAAGAAAAAAGGTGCCGGAACTCACATCTTGTCAATCTTTAATTTAAAAAATTATATATTCAGTTCTTAACATAAATTTAATTTATTGTATTTGAGGCAAAAAAGGTGTCGGAACTGTGTTCCAGTGCTTTTCTATGGCAAAAAAGTACTGCTCAAAATAGAACTATAATTAAGAGATGGGGAGGTAGGATGTATTGGGGGGAGGGTAGGTGGGATTGCTTCTTAATTCATCAACGACCTCCAGGGTCATCCTCCCTCATTGAGGAACCAAGCCACCTGGCCAGATCCTCATCTTTAGGCTCTTGCAGAAGATCGGAAGGATGGGAGCCAATCTCACCTCAGGGGATAAGATGCTCCAAAGGGCAGATGTCATGGGCAGAGAAGGCCATTTCCCTGGAGCCCACAAGCCAGAATTCCTTGACCAACGGGGCCCTCCACATGCCTCCTCTGCTAGCAAGGTTAGGGAGGGCCAGTCCTAGTGGGATGAGATGCTTCCTCAAGTAACCTGGATCCATGCTATGTAGGGTAAAGGTAATAACCAACACCTTGAATTGCACTCAGAAGCAAACTGGCAGCCAGTACAGCTCATGGAGCAGTGGTGCATCACGGGCCACTCTAGGGGCCTCAAGTATTATCAGCACCACCGTAATGTATGCCAGCTGAAGCTTCCAAGTGCTCTTCGAGGGCAGTTCCATGTACAGCACATTGCAGTAGTCCAGATGTGAGATGAACAGAGCTTGAATGACTCAGCAGAGGGACTACTAATCCAGGAAAGGTCACAACTGGTGCACAACCCAAAGTTGTGCAAAGGCTCTCCTAGCCATGACTGCCACTTGCTCTTTGAGCAGCAGTCATGAATCCAGGAGAACCTCCAAGTTGCAGATCAGGTCATCCTGTGGTAGTGCCACCTCATTCTTAGTTATCTTGAAACTCTATGCACTCAAAGTCATTTGGTCTGGCCAGAGTCCAGTGGAAGTCTGTTGTCCCCCATCCAGGCCCCCACAGCCTCCAGGTACCGTGAGAAGCCACCGACAGCATCACTTGGATCACTGGGATGGAGATAAAAAAGTTGAGTATCCTGATGATACCCAGTCCCTGGTGGTGAATGATCTCACTCAGCAGCTTCATATAGATATTAAAAATGAGTGGAGAGAATACGGAGCCCTGTGGTACATAATCACCAAAGAGTGGTCATGGGTCAACACCAATTGAGACCAGCCTTGGAGAAAAGAGCCAATTCAGTGCAAAATTGTGCCACCCAGCCCCAAACCCTCATGCCAGTCCAAAAGGACACCATAGTCAATGGTACTGAAGGCCACTGAGGGATCATGGAGAGCAAGGATGGCTGCACTAACCCCATCCAGTTTTCACCAGAGAGCATCAATAACTGCAACCAATGCCATTTCAACTTACTATTCTAAGATAGCAATACTAACAATAGTTATTTTCTGGTGACAATTTTTAGAAGTCTGACCAAATCAACCTTGTTTGATTTTCATCAAACTAAATAAAGGTTATATTAAATAGACTAAATAAAAACATGTGCACCTGGAAGAATCAGACAAAAATTTTCTTTCCCATCTCTCCTTCTATAACTAGCTCTCCCTGGTGTCACAGGTCCACTGTGCAAAATGACTGCAGCATGGAGGGCTGTTTAGGTGGAAAGAGCAGAATCTCAGAAATACCTCTGTTGTCCTCATAGACAATGTCTCCATTCTATTGTCACATTTTTCCCTTGCAGTCTTCTATGCAACAGTCTACTTCACATGATATTATAACTATAATTATAAAGCAAGCAGTTTAGATAACCTTAAGGCAAAGGGATTGGGTCAAACAGCAATGAAAGTGTTAATTGGTACCCTAGCCAGGTCTTCATCTCAGTCCAGTCTTCCACACAAGACTGTTGCAAAGTTTTCTGCTACCCTCAGTTTATTCCTTTAAGAAAAAAAAGGATTCTGGGCTAGTGATCTTTTTCAGTGAATGCTTCTCTTCTAGTAGAGCAGTCTATGGCAATGGTACTTAATCTAGAGTTAGCTGATGTTTTTGCACTACAGGTCCCAACAATCAACCTGCTGTTTAGGATGATGGGAATTAAAGTCCAACAATGTGTGTGCTCCTGTGAATCAAGGCTCTATGGTTGAGCTTCTTTGAACTGTCAAAGAGCCGATTTTAAGGAAATGAACCACCAAAAACCTGCAGGAAGACAACAGTCACCCTGTTGGTAGAAAGCAACAGTGTGCTAGTGGCTGCTGCCCAAGTTTTAGAAACAGGGCAATCTTCCTGGAAAGGGCTTCCAGGTGGCAACATGCATAGAGAAAAAGGAAAGCTGATTTCTGAGTGGAAGCAAGTGGAACAAGTGGAAACAAGAATTAGAAGCAGCCCAAGACAGAAAGAGGAGGAGGAGGAGGAGGAGAAATATAGGGCTGCGTTAGAACTTGTCAAGGCGACACCCGGTTAGTGTTTTCCTTTAGCGCCGGGGAACGAAATCCGAGGTGTCTCTGAGCATGTGCAAAATAAGGCTCCCTCCACACTGAACGCAACTCCCACACGTCCAGTGCAGGATTGGAAGGTCACGGCGCAGGTGTTACTCGGAAGCCAGTCCCGCCAAGTTTAGGGGTCCAGACGCGCGCTTTGGCTAGCCGGGGGCTTTAGGCTGCAATTCCGGCGAATTTCCGCGCTCCTGACTTTCGAGTAACGGCATCAGGGCGGGGGGAGAGGAGGGGAGGATCAGTGCGCGCGAAGTCGGCTGCAGCGTTGCTCCCTTCCCCTCCTTCTGTGGGGAGGGGGGCAGTGCCCCTCTGGCTGCGCAGACCTGACCCCCGGGCATCGCCAAGGGCGGAGGGCGGCGGCGTTGCCTACCCCATCGGGAGCGCCCTTTTTTCCAGCGCTCGCCGGCGATCCGCTCCTAGAAAGCGGGACTTTACCTGCTGCTGCCGCCGCTCCCGCTGCCCGCGCGCATACTCTGCAGAAGAGCTCGGGACTCGCCGCTTGCCTCTCTTTCCCTCCAGCGGGAGACGCCCCCCTCACGAGCGCCCCCCCCCCAAAATCAGGGACAGAAGCGAGGAAGAGCCGCCCGTCTTCCGAAAAGCCGAGAAAGGAAAGAGAAGAAAATCCCCGAGAAGTCCCGCGACGCCGTTGCCAGAGGATGAGAAGAGGGGAGGGGGCGCGGTTCGCCCCTCCTCCGTCGCTGCGCCTAGTTTTGGCTCCGGCTCTGCCCACCGCCTCTCCCCCGCCCTCCTTTCCACGGAGTCCAAGCGCGCTTCGCTTCTTTGCAGAGAATGGGCGGCGGGGAAGGCGTGTCTGTGGGCTGCCCCCCCAGCCCAACCCGCCCCCCACAGCGGGCCATGGCCTGCTCAGGTACATTTCTCTCGCGTCCGTAGGCTAGGAATAGCGCTGAGGAGCCCCCACCTAGTTCTGCTAGGCATTGGAGCGTTTCCCCCCCATTCCCTATTCCTTATAGGGCAAATAATAATAATAAGACACATGCCTTTGTTAAAAAAGAGTTACCCGTTATGTCTACGCGAGCATTGCCAGTACACTCTTGTTTCCACAGCAATCCCTGAAAATAGGGCCAGCAGCATTGCAAAGTAAACGTGTGCCTTGAACTGGATCTTTCTCACAAGTGGCCATGAGGTCCCTATTGGACCAGTCATGGACCAGCTAGTGCTCTGGATGCGGATTTGGCAGATGGGGATAACCAACCTGGGCAAAATATCTATATTCTGAAATTCATTTTAAAAAAAGCCAATGTTTTTGCAACATTTTTATTAAATAATACAATTACAAAGATAAAAACTAATACAAATTAAGAAAAGAAAATATAAAGTTCAGAAAAGCAAAAAGAACAGAAGAGATAAAGGTAGAATAAAAAGAAAAGAAATATATAAAGAACTAGCTTCCTCTTTTGTCAAAGCTATAAACAATTTCAGTGATTTACCACCTAAACTTCAATAAATGACCTCTTCTTATAGCTGATCTCTTATCTATAAACAAAACTTTAAAACTTTGTCCTTTAATCCTGGTCGACAAAAATCTTATGGGGCCACATTAATAGTTGGCCAGGGCCATGTGCAGTCTATGACCCATGGGTTAGACCTGCCCGTTTGAAGCAATTGGTTTTTTTTCTTAAAAGAACAATGCACGTTTTCCTATTTATTCTGTTTGTGAACTTCAATTCTACTGGCATTCACCTGAACCCCCTAAAGATTTCCTGGAACTATGTGTTAAGTAGAAAAAAAATGTGTTTAGACAAAAAAGAAGACATCAGTGTTTACATTATTTCTTCTGAAATAATTACCATCTCTTTGTTCAATGCACGTAATGACTATTATGCAGGGAGAAAATATCTCCTTTACTTATAATCATGGCCAATTAAAGATGTATGCTGTTCAGAAAATTTACCTTGAATTCAAAAGACAGCCCAATTTAACTCAGACGCCACTCAATTCAATTTGGAGCCATAGCCAAGATGAAATTTATTTATCTGATGTTTCATATCTTCCATTGAACTAAAGGAAAACCATAAAACAGCTATAACTTGATTATTTTTAATAGATTGAACAGACTTTGCAAATATAGTAGAACTTAATTAAGGAATGAATCTGCCGCATTTCAGAAAATAGGTTTTGGTGCTAGGTTCCTTTTCATTTATCTAAAAAGAAAGTCTTTATATTTTTCTATTTAATTGTTTATTTTATGCTGATAATTGATAACATATAGACAGACGTAGGGAGAATTTTATGGAAGAGACTCTTTTTTTGGTACTAAATTAAAATGTAACTTTTCTATCATTTCAGTGATCGATTGCTATATAATAAGCATAGAGATTCATCTTGGTAAGACTCCCACCAGGTTAGTGGAAGTTTTCCAGTTGAAGATTGGTATCAGGACTTTGTGGTAAGGACCATTAAAACCTGTTTTGACATTGGTAGAAAATAGACCTACTGTGTCTATTAAGAAGACTCGAAGAAGACGATCTTCCTGGAGAAAACCTCTCAAGATTCAACACCAGCTTTACACATAATCATCAATCATATCCACTAAAGTCCAGATTGAAACAAAGATATACAGAAAAGGTTAACTCTTTCCATATAAAGTAAAGTAAAAAGTAAAATTTTATTTATACCCCGCCCTTCTCCCGAAGGACTCAGGGCGGCTTCCAGGCATAT
>JANHFO010001631.1:392732-411173 GCA_032468095.1 Pareas carinatus
TCCAATTTAAAACCGGATCTGGGAATTTAAAAGGTCTAAAATATTCAAATTCTTTTTCATTTACGGAGAGGTAGTGTAAGTCAGGCCAGGCCAGCCTGAATAAACAGAAAAGATTTTATGTAAAGATAAAAATAATAAGGAACACATCTTTGCAGTCATACATGCATTTTCTACATAATAATCGAGTAAAGGTCCACACTGAGTTCAATAAAACAATACTCATATTTAGATTTAATCTTATTCAGAGCATATGCATTAAAGAAGCAAGAAATGCAAGGAAATTTAAAAAATAATCAATTTTATTTTATCCTTTTATTTCTGAGCTACTTCCTAAAGAAAGGTGCTTAATAATTGCTTGAAATACTATTCTAAATTTGGATTTATATTTATCGGTAAATAAAGATTTTATAGAGAGATATTTTGTAACTAAACATTGAACATACTTTATGCTAATTATCTATTATTTCTGGTGATATTTTTACTATTTAGAAAATGGAACATTTACTTATTCATTTTACTCTATTCCAGAGCATAATCAAGACACTGTTTAAGACATAATGTATTTTAAATTTCACTATGTCTTATGAAATCAGTTATATTAAGATAATAATGAGATTAACTATACTCGGAAAATAAACACATACGTACGTTGCATTTTGAGTCAACATGGGGATTGGGTTGGCTTTTCTTTCTTATGCATTCATATGAAAACAGATATATCATTTTGTCTTAATAATACTACTGAGCAATTACTGTGTTTGTTGCTCTTTTGATTAGTTCTAAAACAGTTGAAAATAAATCCATTAAAATCTGTTGAGCTTATTTCTGAGTAGACATGTGAAGATTTACTCCACTAACCTTAATAGGTTGATATTTTGCACATGGATCTCTTTTTCCTCTATTTTTTTTTAGAAATTTAAATGGGAAAGCAGTCCTTAATTCACAGTACAATGCTATGTATATTAATTCAGAATAAAATCCCATTATGTTTTTGGCCTATTTGATAATGAGTCATGGATTCAGTTTTAAATAAAATAAAATAAAATTCATGTCCTGCTTACTATTTTAAGAATTTTAGTCTATATATGATATTCAAAATTATTTGATTTAGCAAATACATTTAATTCACTTGTTACTAATGTATGTGAGGTGCAGCTTAATTTCAAACTGTAATTAACAGATATTCATACATATTTATGTAGAATTGTTGAAGCGTCAGGCTATATTATTTATATTCAATTTTTACTTATATGTCATTTTTCGTTTCTTTTTGCTTCTAGCAGATGATGAAGAGGTCTCTATTGCTGCAGACCATGAATCAATTGATCTCCAAGAAAGCCCCATTAACACATCAGCATGCAACAGTATAGTGACCTCAGAAAGTGCAACTTCAGAAAAGCTAAATGAATGTCCGCTAATATGCATCAGTGTAGGCAACTCTGGAGTTGAAGAACCTACCTTGAACTGCACCTTCAAAGAAGAACTAGCAGGAAATAGAGATAATGATGCTGTACCAGCAGACACGGTTCATCTGTTGGAATCTATCTCAGTGGAAATAATGCCTTCCCCAAGCGCTATGGATCTCAGCAAACAACTACCTTTGCTGGCATGCACTCCTCCAGAGTCTGAAGTTAGAGAAAACAACAAAGTTAATTCTGTTATTCAGGGAGATAGTGACACCTTTATCAGCGTAGAAGCCTTATCTATTGATGAGGTGAGTGAAGATGTTCAAGTTACCAAGGATTTAGAGAAGCATCAGGATGAGGAAGGGGCTTCAGCCCAGGAGGACCAAGATGAGAATGATGATGAAAAAGAGAGCAAGCTACAACTAAGGACCATGGTGAAAAGAAAAAGCAGGCCTTGTTCCTTACCTGTGTCAGAACTTGAAACAGTGATTGCATCTGCTTGTGGGGAGCCTGAGACTCCTCGTACACACTACATAAGAATACACAATCTCTTGCACAGTTTGCCTTCTGCCCAGTTGAGTAGTGATGATGGAGAAGGGGAGGAGGAACAACAAGGCAGTGTAATAGAGAATGATGAGGAACTGACAGTGAGGGAAATGTCTGAGAAAGATTTAGTTAGTGAGACTGAAACAGTGTTGGCTGAACCTCCTCAGGAAAACTCAGTAGAAGAGAACTTTGTCCGGGGAACTGTTCCGCGCAGCACCTCTATTGAACACCTTGCTGATTTAAATGACCAAACATTGAATAATGAAGGGCCAAGAACTGAAAGTGACAGTGAACTGAGTCCTAGACCAAATGGTGACCCTGAGTATGAAATGTGTGACACATCCTGTTATAGCACTTCTTGTTATAGCACTTCCTGCTATAGTACCTCCTGTTACAGCACTTCCTGTTACAGCACTTCTGGTCATGAGAGTGCCAACCGATTCTCAAGCCATACTAGGTTCTCTTCTGTTGACAGTGCAAAGATTTCTGAGAGCACAGTTTTTTCTTCACAGGATGATGAAGAGGAGGAAAATAGTGCTTTTGAATCAGTGCCAGACTCAGGTCCAAGCCCTGAGTTGGACAGGGAACAGCTGGATAGCTCTGCCCATTGGCCTGAGGAATTGGTAGTTCCCAGAACGAATCTACAGGGAACTGCAGAAAATATAGAGTCTCCAGTAGCAGGTGCAAGCATCAGAAGAGAAGGTTAGATTTGGAGGAGGAGGACCTTGAATATCTTAACTTAGGCAGAAATAATAAATAACCAAGGTCTTATTATATTGAGAAATTTCTATTTAATTTAGGATATAGGATTTAAAAATCCACTTTTAAATGCAGGTGTGGGAATTGAATTTTATTTTTTTATTTTCATGATAATTTACATAGGAAATGAGCTTTCAAACATATGGTGTGTGGGAAATACAGAAATATACGGTTGCCACTTTACAGTCCATGTTCTAAGGATTTATCATTATCAGGTGCTGCAGGTCACAAAATTTCTGTATACTAAACATTTTTTCTCAACTCTGTAAGTTCCTCCATACTTTCTCTCTTAATGAATAATATACCTCAGGTGACAAAGGATGAATTTAACCCTGGACTAGAGAAGAAATATATTCTAAGAAGCAGCCATATTCAAGTATAGACTGTTTTGAATCACCAAACTCTCTAATTTTCTCTTTATTTCCTTTGAACTTTAATATATATTTTATATATGACATGTTCCACGTCACCCTAGGCAGACAGTGGAGTCACTAGCATGCTGGCTGGAATTCTAAGTTGCAGAATTTAGTGCCAGTTGAGGAAGACTACATTTATATAATCACCAGCTATTTTAAATTGTTGTGATCTACATGTGGAGATTCTATCAACTAGGACTCTGTGATTTAGTAGCTAAATTTATTTTTGTTTTTTATGATTTCCTTTTTCAAGTACAATAAAATTTACTAATAACCAGTTCTAGTTTCATGGCAATTCATCTCTATGAACCAATGTAAAGCAGATGAAAAGACTATTGTGCAGTAGTGAAATATAATTGAAAATTGAATGTTTAAATGTAATTATATAGCTCCGTTTTTTCCTCCTGTTTCCTGTGCCTTCCAACTTAATATTTCTTGCAACACTCATACCCCTAAAAACTATTTTTAAAATTTCACTGAATTCAAAGATAGTATATAGGATTTCTCTCTTTTTTTCTTATTTTTATGGTACTGTGCATCAAGCATGTTATTTTGATGTCTATTTTATTGATAGAAGAGGAAGATAAATTTTAAAAATATTTTTTTTAAAAAATGTTTTCCTGTAGTATATGACTTACAAATAAGCACAATGGATAATCCAAGCAAATGCAAAACTGAATTAATGCTGGCCATAGCAACAGTAACAATCTGGCAAACAATTGAAAACTAATTAAAATTGCTCAATAGGTATCAAATCATAATCCATCGATCCTCCAAAAACCTTCCTTTTGCTTGTGTTTTTCAATAGCTCCCTGCTACATAAATATTTCTAGATTGTTAATACATCTAATTTTGATCAGCCCTTATCAGTCCCAAACCTTCATGTCATATGTATTTATTAGAGTGCATCTGCAATCAGTGGGTGTTAACTTTGAATGAATATGAATGTCTGCAATTTCTTATCCGTAGGTGATTGTCCTTTGCTCCATAATTCTCAGCCAATCAACCAGCTTCCTTCACTGAGACCTGATCACCATCAGTATCCAACTGTTGATGAGCCTCTTCCACCAAGTAAGCTTTACATTTTATATTATTTAGAACAACTTACTTAAACTGAGTAGATAGGATAGCACCAAAATCTTTAAAAATCCATCTGAGAATCACTGACTTTTTCTTATATCTTAACCTTGCTTGTTAGGAAGTCTGGACTGAGGGTTTTAGGTTGGCTAAGATATAACCAATCCCATCTGTCTTTTGCTTTTCCTTCCATGCCAGAAATACCTTTTTTTACAGATGCACTAGAATTTTTGCTGGGTTTGTTTTCCTTGATGGTATGCTGTTTTCATAATTACAGTTTATGATTTCTTCTCTTGTCATGTGTGTATTGGTGTTTTTTTTTAAGTACATTGTTTTGAATAATAACAAAGTGTCCAATAATTATTTGAGAAAATTATTATTTACAGGACCAAGTATTGTTTTTAAAAGGCAGTTCTAAAACAGAGATAAATCTGAAACACTGGTTTTCCTACTTTTGAAAAAGTAGAATGACATGCAATTCACACTGTAAGTGAAAAATTACCTGTGCTTTCCCTTTAAATCCTTTGTTTCATCTTGCCTCATCAGTTCATGCTTTACAAATATAGTTATGCATCAGCTATAGGAATCCCCCCATCGCAGTGAATTTAAATCGCATTTGTTTCAGAAAGCACAGGAAATCATCCTGACAGATTGCAGCTAGTTAAAATTTCAGTTGCTTTTCATAGATGAAGAGGACAACTCTTCAAAAAAATGCATTCTCTCCTGAGGATTCCAAGTCCAAATTACCTCTTCATTTGAAGTTCGCCTGTATGATCTTCAGACAGCAAGCAACATATAAATGTCGATGGTTCTGACAGTGAACCATCCATATTTGTTGTATATTTTAATCCTACAAAAATATATATCTGCAAAATTAGTAAAGTAAAATGAATATTTTTAGTTAAAAATTTCCTAAAGTGTCTTGCATTAATAAATGTTGCTCACTAGAGGGCATGCTCTGATCTATATTATTTTACATGGTTGTCACCTTTCAGATTTGAATAATTGCTTTAACCTTTATAAACAATTCGTAGCCTTGATATTAGCCAAACTAACCATTGAATTTGATTTCATTCTTGTTAATTTAATAAAAGCTAGAACAAATCTTCAGTCATCAAGAACAGTGGCCCCCAACCTTTTGGTCACCAAGGACTGGTTCCATGGAGAAAGATTTTTCCACGAACCAGAGCGGGTGTGGTTTTCTGTGCTGCCTGCCTCCTGCAAATGGGGCTTGGCTTGTTTGTGCAGCCCGGTTGCTGTCATGTCAGTGTCAGTCCATGGACCAGGGATTGGGGACCCCTGATCTAGTGCTCAGAAATCTCCACAGTAAAGTCAAACAAAGATATATAACATGACAACATAACATAATAGATAAAAATCTCTTTTTTTATAAATCTTTATCAGATTTGCAAATCAGACCAAATTGCCCTACTGTTATAGTTTAGGAATAACATTTATTTATTTACTTATTTCGTTATATCACCTTTTTATTATTTTCACAAATAACTCAAGACAACCAACATATCCAACACACCTTCCTCCTCCTATATTCCCCAAAACAGCAACCTTGTGAGGTGGGTTAGGTTGAGAGAGAGTGACTGACCCAAAGTCATCCAGCTGAGTTTCATGTTTAAGGTGGAATTTGAACTCATGGCCTCCTACTTTCTAGCCTGATGTCTTAACCATTAGACCAAACTGGCTCTCAGCAACATCATTGTCGTTGTTATTAACAAATTTTCATGTATTGAATTATCATTGCAAAACTGAGGTCCATAATTTCTGTGGGAATGAAATTTGGCAAATTTGTGGTTGCTTCAGTGCTAACAGGCCACCACACTGTTAAGTTGCCGAGATTTATGTTCATAAGGACTAAGCGGAGACCAGATTATCTCTAGTATATTTGATACACTGTAGCATTGGAATGAAACAGTCGACCCACTTTAAACCCATTCAAGGGGTAGCCCACCAATCAACGGTGTGGGAATTCCTGCGTTCAGGAATTCCTTTCCAATTGGTCGATTTGACACAACACACATCACTGCTCAAAGTTTCATAGGATCAGTCCCGGTGCATTTCTGCAGAGGCCAGGTAGACCATTGGTGGCCAGAAGGCAGTTAGCCATGGTCAAGCCAGCAGGAATTCAGAAGTTGTTCGTCTGATAGTAGGGTTTTGTTTTTTGTCCTTGGTTATTTTGTTTCTCTATTAAGGTAAGGAAATATCTCTGAAATGATGATCCAATGGGTAATAGGTTATCTAGGATTGTTTATTAACAAGAGAACAAAGAATTAATTAGTTAAGAATCAATTAAATAATTAGCTCCTATTATTGTATCTCCTTATTTTTCTGTTCTGATTCTGAATATAGTTTTTTTTACTGTAGTAGTCTATGCCTATTGAAAGCTTGCTGCACAAATTGTATTTTTTTCTTAATTTGATTTAAAATTATATTAGAATAGTGATAATAATAATGTTCCCTGGGTTGATTTTTTTAAATCCAGTTTCTTAGATTCCATTTGCAGTTTGAGCTTAAAGTTTAATATTTATGTTTTCAATAATGCTTCCTAGCAATAGGTAAACTACTCCTATGCTGAGAGAATTTAAATTTGATCTATCTCTGACCTGATAGAGTATTTGTGTTAAGCTGTTTATCTGCCCTGTTTCCCCGAAAGTAAGACATCCTCTGAAAATAAGATCTATTTTCGGTTTTGCCTCTCACTGAAATATAAGGCACCCCCCGAAAATAAGACCTCCTCGCTAATAAGGCCTCGGACTTCCGGTTCTGGGCGGCCTCTGTGGAAAAATAAGACATCCCCTGAAAATAAGCCCTAGCGCATCTTTGGGTGCAAAAATTAATATAAGACAGTGTCTTATTTTCGGGGAAACACGGTAGCTGAACTGGCATACAAGCACACACCGGTGTTTCTTGATAAGAAGAAATGTGTTGCCATATTTGTTTAACCATTCAATAGATATTTAGTGTAATGTCAAGTTTCCCCAAAAATAAAATGAAAATAGAAAGCTTTATATATGGTTGCCATTCTCATGGGAACAGAAAGTCTTTATTCTTTCTTGATTTAATGCAAAAGAAAAAGGGAAAAACACAACAAATATGACAACATATTTCTTTTTATCAAAGAAAATGGAAAGAATAAAAACATACAGCAACTCATTCAGCTTATTTTAAAACAAATCATTAAATCTTGATTTCATTAAAAAAACCTATTAATTATTGGATTAATTGGAATAAATCCAAAAATCATCCAATGGTAAAGAACTTGACAAAGTGCTATGGTTTTCTTCATAACATTGTGTGTCATTTGTGACTTGTACATTTACTGAGTATTTACACCTCACTGCCTCCTTTGGAAATCATAGTGGCAAAAGGACATCCGAGCAGTTTTCTATGCAAACATTGTCCCAAATAAATCTGATTTATTTTTTTTAATCAAGGTTTCTATATCAAATACCTTAGGATATACTTGAGAAGGCAGCCTCATTGACCTGGCTTGGGTTCACACATCTGTTAAGTCATAAACAGGTTTACATCATTTTGCTTTTGTGTGTTGTGTGGACCCAGCCATTTCATTTGTACCCAAAGTTGAGGGATTCTCATTATGTGCCAATGGTTTATCTGACAAAACCTAGTTTAGTACAGCATGGAAGGCTAGTCACTTTCTTTGTTGCGAAAGCATCTGGGAGGTGTCCTGGGAAGAAGCGGACTGACCACATGGAAGACAACTTGTTCTCCAAATGCAACCAGAGTAGGAGAAAACCACCACAACACAAAAACCTTTGCGCCTACCTTGTTGTAATAATGAAGTTGCACCGTATGCCATTGACCGTCACTAACCCCTCCTGGTACAGATGGAGAAACAACAGTGCTTGATTCCCCTGCAAGGCAGAGGGATATTAGACCCACAGGCAGGTAGACTGGGATGACATTTGTGTGTTCTTCATTCTCCACCCCATGGGGGAACAGCCAGGATCAGAACTGCAGCCCACTAGGGAGTTAAAAAAAAGTAACACTCTTTCCTATGTAGGGCAATCCTGACCCTGAAGACGATCCCAAGGAATGTTTTTTTTTAAATGGGAATTTTAAAATAAATAAATAAAGCAAGCCCTAAACCCATGAAATGCGTTCTTGTATAAATTCCATTCATTTGGCTTTTTGATTAATCCAAGCGAGCTATGTTAACGTTTGTCAGGAACATCATCTGTCAAAATTGGGGTATACATATATAAATGTTCATATGTCGTCACCAATACTGGCATAAGCCAACATTATAGTAATGCTGTGTACACACACACAAACACAAGGGGGGGAAAGAGATTGCTTGGATACATAATTTTCTTTTAAGGTTTTCTGCATTTTTAAAAAAGGTGAAATGTTTACTGATTTTATACTTAGTATCAATATTTATAAGCGTTACTCCATCCGGATTAATTAGGAAAAGTAGCAAAAATGCCTTCCTTATCAGTGATGGCTGTATTATCCCTGTCCACCAAATTGTTGTTTTTCTAGTTCAAAATAGAGAAAAAGCACCTGGTGTCCCACTTTCCAGCTCTATTCAGCTACCTTTGCATACATAAATGTGTTATGCATGAAAAAACAAAGAGTCACTCTCTTTTGGATCGTCTGTGCTAGTTACCTACAGGGTAGTTACCTACCCTGTTTCCAAAGTCTCTGGAAAGTGCTGCACCCTTTGATACAGGGATTTAGAGAGAATGTAAAATCTTGCCTGCTGTTCCTTGCCGTCTCCCTCTCTTTTGCAGTTAACTGCTTTTGATGTTTGGTAAATAAACATCAAGCTATATATTTTTTTTGCTAGCTAAACTTTCATAAGGATAACTGTAGATGTCCACTTTTTTTACCTATTCTTTTCATTATCTGAATAGGTGAAAACATAGCAAATCTGATCTTTATTTTCTGCAGCTAAGCAAGGAAGAATGCTGAAGTAATAAGACTGCAGCCTGCCTTATTTACATTTTTAACTCCCTGAAAATGAAAGCTGTTTCCTGTAGTACTATATTTAGGGTGTTTCCGTTTTGAACCTCAACTTTAATGTAGAATAGACTATAATATTTTCTCTGCATAATCAGGCAGAACCTTCTGAATAAAGGATGTGGTTTGGAGCATTGCTATGTCTCACAATAAAAAATTTAAACTGCAGCTTAAAAGAGAACATGGCTTCCAGCATTAGCATTCATTCTGACAACACTTGAATCTTTGTAACCTGTAGACCTGATATAAAATGTGGACACTTATTGTATACATATGAGCAAGTGAATTCAGAGCTGCAGGTATAGATGGACTATCTTGCCACCTTCCATGTCCACTCCTTATCATATCATTTAGATCTATAACTTTATATTGATGTATAGTTTTAAATATTTCTGGGTTATTAACCCAGAATCAGTCACATGACCCCAACTAAAGGGCAAACTGACATTTTGGTACAGAGTAGACTTGCAGATTTCATGGGTGCGAAGACAGAATCTGGTGTATCAACCTATAGACTAATTCTCTCTAACCCTTGCAATTGATTAAAGCAAACATTCATCCAAAGATTAGCAGCATCTGCCAACTACACATTTGCGTATGGAAGTTTTCTGCAAGTTCAGTTATGGACCATATTAGAAGTTATAGGTTGAGGTGCTTTTTGAAAAAAAATAAATACCTGAAGGTTCGCCAATCTTTGAAGTTCAAAATTAGAAAACCAACTGCTTATTATCCACACCAAATGACTATTTCAAGCAAACGGGAATGTTGAAGAGCGTCTAATGCAAAATTCAGTATTTTGCTTTTCATGTTTGCCTGACTACCAGTACATTTTCTGTGGTTGAAAATGTGACGACCTCTTCATAATAAAGGACTACTCTATTTGGCAAAGGAGTTTAAAGGCTCCCACGTGTTGTCATTTGCTGCACTAAAAGAATTTTCAGATAATTCCTCAGTAGCTATTAATTTTGAAAAAAGTGCAGCTTCTGTAAGATTCTCAGCGAAAAGGCCTATTTTGTAGTAAGTACCATTCTTTTGATATTACAATAGCAACTTCTTGAGGACACCAGTGAGGACTCATCTGCCACACCCACCTGTAGAATACTTCAGCTGGACCTGCCCATCAACAATCTCTACAGCCAGAAAGTCATGCTTCTCGTTTAGACGTCCATTGTAAATTAAGAGACCCCCACGCTCTACAGTGGCAAATCTAGTGATGTATAAAAAAAGTTAGAATTTTCACATATACTTAAGCAAACTGGATAAATTTTCACAAAGTTAGGACTATAGGTGAATGATAAATCTTCTGAATTTTTCATACAATTTTTCCTGGTACTGTACTCAGTCCATGGGTGTAATTGCCAGTTGGCATTACGACTGCAGAAAGAATCATATTATTATCAAATCATCAATAAAGAGTAGATTTTTCATATTTCCCTCCCTATGAGCTGACAAAAGAGAACCCAACTAATCACCGTACCACATTTTAAGTAAACCTGCACTTGCTGAATTTCTGTTTGGTTTACATTTGAGTATTTGTTCAAGGAAAGTAGGAGTTGCCAACAATTATGATCATTCTCGTTCTCCTAGTAAGATTTTTTTTTAAAAATCTCACAAATGTGGAGTACTTGGGTAGAACTAATATCTTAGGAATCCTCTCCTAATATGAAAGAGAAATCTAACTTGAAAGCCAGGGCAAATGTATAATGAAGTTCAGCAAGACAAAATTCAACACCATCAATGGCAGATACAGGCAGTTCTTACAAAACTGCTTTTTAGCAGAACTTACGAAAGAGAAAGGGTCAAGTGGAACCTCTGGCGCAAACCTCGAAACATGATAAATGATTTTGGAGGGAAAGAGCGTACAGATACTTCACAGAAAGGCTTTTCAAAGCCCCCAGGTGGACATTGGCATTGGAAGCCTCCATCTGCAGAGTTGGTGCAAGTGCCTCCATTCCTACACACTCCAGGAACACAACGTCCTGCTCGACTATTCACTTCACAATTATCACCTGTAGGGAAAGAAGAGGAGAATAAATGAAATGAGACAGAATAAGGCAAAAACGACAGTAAAAGAAAGAACTGGGATTCCTGTCATACAAGAACATATGAGCAAGGCGTTCTGATGTTTTAGGTTACGTTATGTCAATATTAAAACCATACCATGCTATATTTGTGTTTCTGGTGGGATATCAAGGATCTCCCCACTGTCTTAAATGGCCCATTATTTGGTTAAATGGTTACATCTCATCTCTGTAAAATCCCTGGACCTACTAACATGGTTGTCTGAAAAGATCTGTAAGGATTCCAGAGGGCCTAGGAAGCATTGTGATTAATCCTACCAAAGATTTTTCAAAACTCTACTTGTTGCGTGGAATAAGGTATCTGCTGAGGTAATTGACACCATCATTCCCAGGGTCCTCTCCAGTCTGCTTCAGAGGACTTGAGGAAATTGAAGTGATAAGACAGAGTTCAAGTGGAGGACAATGTGGTTGAGACTTGATAAGGCAGTGTGAAACCAATTGGAAATAATAAACTTTGATGAGATCTGCAGCAAAAAAAGAACTATTTTTCCGTGTTTATTGCCCTTGCTTGCAGCCTTTTGGATCATTTCAGGTTGGGAAAGAACTGATTCACATTACCTACCACTTCCTTCCAGAATTTGATCCGCCAAGTGTAAGTGTGTTGGTTGGCATGTAATCTGTTCTATCAGACCATCCTGGTTGCTGCTAGTGAAGAAAAGTGAATTATGGGACTGAGTGTTAACTTCCTTTACTTAGTTACACTGGATCAATTTCCGTTTTGGACACCCAAGTACATGGCCAAGTTATTTGGAGGGTATGTTCTAACAACATTGCATAATGTAGCTTGTAACTTCTAGACAGGACCTGTTAGAAAATTCATTTGTGAACATAAAAAAGACCACTCTGAACAAAAGCAGGATGTCTCTTTATTAAAAGAAGAAGAAAAAACAGATTAGACTTCCAAATAGCCTGTGCCACAGCAACTTGTATCACTGAGTTAACTTTGACCAGTGAAAAAAGCAAAATAAGATCAGTCATGGGTTAGGACTGAATAGAGGACCACTCGGATGTTCCGGAATGGCAGTCTAGACTGTACATAAAAAAATACAGAAAAAGACAATGACAAGTTATGTCCTTATTATTGTCCATCTGGCAACATGCATGTACCCAGGGGTTTACAAGCAGGAATGCTTGACTCAAGGGAGCTTGTACTTTGAAAAAGCCTGCAGTAGATCTTTAAAAAATAAGTAATTAGAGGCCAAAATATTCAAATATTCACAATTGGGTAAAATGATGGAGAAAGTGATGGTAATCATGGAGGAAACATCACAATTCAACTGGGTTTGACCTAATTGAAGGTCCAAATTTCAGAACTGGCTGCTGTCATAATTTACATCACGATATTTTAGTTTGAGGATTGAGTACCAGAGCTTGACCCAGATATGGCAATCAAGTATTTCCTCCTGCATTTTAAAGTAGACTTACAGTAAAAAAAGTAATATATACAATAATATATTTGGCGTAGAAAATTAGGAACCGATACACAATGCAAGAAATTCTCCAGTTAACAGCATCGAAAAAAGGAATCGTGATTTCTGTAAAAATTAATCTTGAGATTTAAATCCTGGGCCTCTTTCTTCTGCTATTTCAACTCAAAAATTATATCCCTACTTGTGACCTGTTCTGACATATTTGGGTCATCAGTACCTTGTTTATAAAAATGTCTTTTCTGGTCGGAGAATCAGCAGGTCCCATTTCACTAGCTTCAAGCCCTTACACTAATGGAGAAACTGCATCTTTATTGAATTACTGACTTTTGATACCATGGCATCCTTTTAGATCCTCTCAGAGATCAGGAACTGAAGATACTGCTTTGCTTTGGTAGCATTTATCTCTCTGTGGTAAATTCCAAATGGTGTGACTTAAAACAGGTCTCCCTCAAAACTGTTGCTGTTCTATTGAATTCTTCAGATTACATTCTACCGTCACTGTTTTTCAACAGTCACATGAAACCTTTGTAGAAACTTAGCAATGTAATATTGAAAGGTGCAACATACTGATGCTACTAAAATCAATCTATGATTATTTTGTCATCATCACTACCGTCATTCATAAAAGCAATTGGAGAAAACTGTGGGATAGTTTTAAGGTGTTTGGTAGCCTTAAGAGGTATCCTTTTCAAAGATGACTTTGGCCATTAACCATTAACACACTCATTAAGAGTTCCACCATAACTGGAATCTACAGACTTACTCTAAATGTATAGCTTCTAGGGCAGCTGTATAGTATATAGTGAGGCTGTATGTGGTGGAGTTAGAATTCCCAGGATTCCTAGTCATGGTGGCTAAAGGCAGCTACAACATATCTGGCAGGTGTCAAATTGGGGAAATTATTCTTAGAGCATTTAGTCCTGTCTATATTGTCATTTGCCTGAACAGCCATGTGATGGCACTATTTACCATTCAGTATATGCGAAATTTGCAACCAAACTATCAGCTTCCACATGCATCATCCTTCTGACAAGTCAAACGCCTCACTATCTTCACCAGTATAAGGTCAGGCTTCCTTGCTATATTTCCTTTCGACAGGAATTAGAGGGATAGAAAGGACTTGTCTCTTTGCAAGTGATGAATTAATTATAGGGTACTGACAATGACTTTATGTTTGGCCAATGGACAAAGTCAAGAAGGAAGCTTCATTTTGGCAGGCTAAAGTTTGATCTGGACAGAAGAAGGAGAGGGGGAAAGGGGAGGAAGAGGAGGAAGAGGAGGAAGAGGGACTAAGGCTCTTTTACAGAATTAAGATTTCATTCCTTCAGACTACATGTTGGGAAGCTTCATTCATCCTCTAGGGCAGTGGTTTCCATAGGGTGCGGTACCGCCCCTGAGGGGCAGTGTAATGGTTTAGGGGGTGCTAGGAGACCAGGGGGGCAGGAGAGGGGCGCTAAGAGACCGGGAGGGGCATCCAAAACATGGACTATGAGCCCGAAGCTCGGCTCGCTCTGTGGGAGCATCCGGAGCTCAGCCCTGAGTTAGGGCTGGATGGCCAGTGAACGATGAGGAGGAAGTGGAGTGCGAGAAGTTTTTATTTGTGTGTGCGTGTCTGTGTGTCTCTCATTCTGTGTATGTGTGTGTGTGCTATTCCAAATAATGCTCTTTATAAGGTGGGGGGTGGGGGTACTGAGGATGAGTTTGTAGCACCAAGGGGGCGGTGGACTTGAAAAAGTTTGGGAACCACTGATCTAGGGCTAGGAAGCATAGTACAGGTAAGGTCAGACAACTGTTTGAACCGTTAAGGCTGAGAGTTTAGTCTTTCATTAAACTTATGTTTAACTGAATCATAGTCATGATTAAAAATAATCTACATAAGATAGCAAAAACCTCAGATTCCTCCTCTCAGAACCTGCATGGAAATTCAGCACAGATCTAAATCCAACAGGGAGAGGGAAGAATGTCTGCATGCCAGATTTTATCCTGGAAAGACAATCTGATAGCAAATAGCACAAATCGCTCCTCTTTAGCTTCCCTGAAGCAGAGGAGTTTTGTCCCCTTTTACAACCTTTCTTGCCGCAGTTGCTAAGTGAATCACTGCAGTTATTAAGTTAGTAACATGGTTGAATCTGTCTCCCCCATTGACGTTGCCTGTCAGAAGGTCGCAAAAGGAGATCTCATGACCCCGGGACACAGCAACTGTCATAAAAATGAATCAGTTGCCCAGCAACTGAATTTTGATCATGTGACAATGGGAACGCTGCAACGGTCATAAGTGTGAAAAACGGTCATAAGTCACTTTTTTCAGTGCTGTCATAACTTCGAATGGTTGAATGGTCAATAAGTGAATTGATATACGTTGGAGACGACCTGTACTTACGGAAAGTACAGTCTCTTTGGTCGGTTAATGTATTTACCTAACTTTTACAAATATCCTAAGCAAATCAGTTCTGGCTAATACTTGAATGGCGGAGACAGGAATTGTAAGAAGAAGGCAGTGACAAGTCACTTCCATAGTCTTGAGAAGAAAGCCACATGGACATGTCCACCGAGTAGTGAAATTAAGCTTGACCTACTATGGGAGTGTCAGAATATGGAAGTGACTAGTCAAAATGACATGAGACTTTATGCGGTTTTAAAGAGCCTTCCAAAGCACAGAGGCCACTATAGAAATGGACCCAATTGACAGGATATTCTCAGAAAATTCTCCTTGAGATGTTCAGACAGGCAGAACCAACCTCGGCAAGGTACACGCTGCCTAAGAGTAATTATGTTGCTATCAATTTCCAAAGAAAAGCAGCAATGATAATGGGACCAGTTAATGTCCTATCGATTAGCTTTTCAGAAGCACTTAGCTGAGAAACAATTTTGGGCATGTGAGGAATTTGATATCAAAATATATTTTATTCTTGATATTGTTTCCATCTTCCCTTCGAACATTAGAAGAAGCCACAGTGAACTGAGAATCAACGTCTCCACTAAATAATCGACAGACAAGCTAAAAATAAATTAATCAATTAAAAATAGCAAATGGAGGGAAGTCTTTTTACTCAAACTTCCTCAAACCCCCAAATAAGTTACCCAGACCTAATCCACCTATCAAAGGACGAGGTCTGCAAACACAAATAAAGTTTATTAAATTAGATCTCCCAACAGAACTGTATGTTCACAAGAATAAACATCATAGGTGACCTACCTACACACACGTGGGCACGCCCCTCAAGTGTCATCCTAGAATCGGCACGTAGACACTTCCACACCCAGGACAAGTTCGCCTATTTAAATGTGTCACTGTGACCCATTTTTCTGCAGCTGCCCCTAAAGGCAAACCGTTTGCTTTTAGGAATAAATATTTCTTCTTTCCTCACAGCAGCCTGGATCTCATTTTTATTTATTCCTGCACAACTCTGGCTTGAGTTGGAACCCCAAATTATTCTTCTGACAGACTAGATGGGCCTTTGACCAATTGTAGACCATCTTTTTAATGCATTTTTCATGTTAGATCACTTCTAAGCAACTTGCCCAACACTGGCACCATATGAAGCAATCCAGATAGACAAGGCTCCTCGGATGGTTGGATCATAAAACACAGTTCTTTCTAATAGCAATAGCAATAGCACTTAGACTTATATACCACTTTGCAGTGCTTCATAGCCCTCTCTAAGCGATGGTCCCAACCTCATGAGGATGGAAGGCTAAGGTGAGCTGGTGAGAATCGAACTGCTGGCAGTCAGCTGGCAGTATATACCTTTCAGAATGGTAGAAGAATGAGTGTAATATCTTTCATTCTTGCTTTGTGCTTTTCTCATCTACAGTAGCCTCCCTTCCTTACTCAGCGTGATACCACTGAGGATAATAGAAAAGAGCAGGTGATATGATCCAGAAAGGAACAGGAATTTATATGCCACGATCATATTGTCTCCTACAGCTCAGCACAATAAAGATGTAGCAACATTTTCGGTTTGCATCCTAGCAACTGTAAGAGTTTCCCCTACTGACCGACAGCAATCTTTCCTGAACTGCAGCTAGATCTTATTGCTGGGTTTTACTGTTGGGTTCTCCCAGGCTTACAGTGCTGCTGGATTTCAGCTTTCATGATCTTGAGATGGTGTTCAGGGCTGCTTAGGATTTCATGGCTGTGGCAATCCTGAATTTATCCCAGGCGATCTCAGCTATGTGTACTAGAGATGGTCACTTGTTAGATCTAATGTTTACTTTAGAGCAGATGGCACGTGATCTAAATAGGAGAGGCATTGTCACTAATTCCTAACTGTGCTCATATCGTTTTTCTAATTATGATGCACATTACTGCAAATTCTGATCTCTGCAAGGAGGGTGGCCCTATTTGAACAATCGGCACCAGCTGCTTGATAGATCCAGATGGCTTTTTGAAAGCGCTTGGAGATTTTTCTCAGCAATCTGGTAAGCAGTTCCCCTCTCTGCATCTGGAATAAGAAGGTGACTAGGGCACTGGATGTGATCACTTCTCTCTTGGATGACTGATCCTGAGGTGCAACTGGGTTTATCAAGGAGTTCCAGGGAAGGAAATAAGCGTAGAGATGACGATGGAAAAAAGCAGATTCCTTTCAGTCTGAATTCAGGTTCAGGAATTCAGCTTCCTCCATTTTGTTCTTGATATCTCAAGTTAGGTCCACAGGGAGATGTCAGGAAGTGACAGGGGAGGAAATGTATGAACCTTTCTCTAAATGTATGACCTTAAAATCCCTTAAGGGTTTATCATTGCTGATTTGATTATCTCTTCATAAGACCAGGACAGAGGCAAGCATTTTGCTTCTGTCCGTGGCAATCTCAAAGTCCCTTTGACAAGGGGAGGTACAGTTTGAGAAACCAGTCTCTTGTCTGGTGTTCCTTTCTACAAATTGTATAATTTTTCCTCAACTTCACAGTAAATATGGGAAATAAAATCCCAAATGATGCTTAGTGTGGCCAATGATATCTCAGTAGCTGTCTCTGTAACAAACATCATTGAAATGTTCTTGCTTTACTTTCTCTAATGTTCTTTTATAATGTTAAAATGGAATAAGTGGTTTTTTTTGCATTTTTAATGTAGTCCACTATGGTTTTTAAAGTTTTTTTTTAAAAAAATCTTCTGTTTCTTTTGAAAAATATTTTATTTCCATAGGATTTTTTGCTTTTCCTTTTTCCTCACAATATAGTTCTTTTTATAATAGATTTCTTTTGTAAAATTATATATATATATATATCAGCCAGTCAGGAAATAACAACGCAGCCAATCAGCTCAGCACACCAAACACTCCCACCAATATTTACATATAAAAGGCAACTCCGATCACACTTCACTCACACTAGCACAAAGCCAAAAGCGCCAGCCGGAAGATGGCGAGGAAGACGTCGCCAAGATACTCTGAATTCTACATGGGAAAAGACCCGAACACATCTAGACCTACATACCGGTACCCATGAAAATCTGTTTTTGTAGATTTTTTGGTAGATCCAGCTAGAAAACCAAGGAGTTTATGAAATACCATGCAACAATTGCCCACCCACATACATTGGACAAACCAAGAGGAGAATAAATGCACACATCGCAGAACACAAGAACGCAATCAGAAAAGACGAAAATACTTCCTTCCTCTTTCAAAACCTCAAAGCCACAGGACATAAACTTAATTTTGAAGGAACCAAATTAATCTCCAACACTGAACACTTCAACAAGAGAATAATCAGGGAAGCCATCGAAATA
>JANHFO010001631.1:443401-467908 GCA_032468095.1 Pareas carinatus
GAAACACAAAAATGTACCTGATACAGAAGCTTTAAATGCATTTAGCAGATATATCCAGCACTTCATTCTTAAAAGGAAATGCACTGGAGCTCTAAATGTGCCTAGAGGTTTATGTTCTATGCCCCAAGAATCTTTGCTCCTTAAGTCAGGTATGCGACTCCTGCTGTTTAGTAGGGGAAAGAAACTGTCCAAGCTGAGACATTATCTTCATTATGAATTTATGCTTCGGGGCTGAGCCTTTCCCTTTAAGGAATTTAATGCAATGCGTTCTCCTAATCATGTTCTGCACACTTATTGTTACTTACACAATTTGTTTGGAGGTTCACTTGAGCCTAAGCTCAGAACTGTTCAGGTGAAACCCCCAAACACATTGAATAAGTGGCAATAAATGTGCAGAATATGATCTTGGGAATATATTGCATTAATTTCTTTGAAGAGAAAAGACAGGTTGTAAATGGTTTTAAATTGATAAATCCTTCCATGTCACCGAAATACTTCATGTATGTGTGTGAGAGAGGGGGGGAAGGAATGAGAATTTCTAAAAACAAATTGCAAGTTTTCAAATCTATATGAAGACTTCTTCCCATCCAGACAAAGGATGTTTAAATACCAGAAAGATTACATCTTATATGATATAATACATCTGATATGCCTGATATTCATGTGAAACTCTGATCACCTCCATGCTATTGGCTAGTTCAGTGGCAAAATAGGGAAATATAATTCAAAATGGTAATTTTAGCTCAAAAACACTTGTTAATACTTTCCTCCCCTCAGAGTAATTCTTTTTGCTTTTTTCCGAGTTCCAATTATCTTGTAAGCAGAGAAAGCTGCAGTCAGACAAACTCCATTTCATCACTTGTTGCTAACCTATGCTTCCTTCCTCTGACTCAAAAGCCACAGAGAATCATTATAACTTTCCAAGTGTCCATATTTGGCTAGACTACCATTGCTACTGCATGAAAAGAAACAGAGAAATGAAGCAGGAAGCATCTCCATTCTCTGTGCAGCAGGCAGGTTTATCTTATCAATTTACATCCTTTCTCCCTTCCTTTGTGTGCACTTTAATCTAATTTAGACTGTAAACTCTTCAGGGCAGAAACCTGGCTCTGTCCAATATATTATGAAATGAGTCTGCCATGAGATAACAGGAAGCAATCAAATCTTGCTTTTTGGTGCCCACTGAGCTATTACACCCTAAAGGAAACTTGAAAACATAAATAAAAGATCTGCTACCATAATTAACTATTTACTTGCTTGCTTTTTCCTATCTCGGGCTTCCACAAATTTAGCAAAAGCAGACAAGATGTTTAATATTCATAGTTCAAGGAAATCCAACTTTGATACAATATTCCGAAAAAATGAAAATCATCTTTACCTGTGACAGTCACCAACATGGAGGCCACCAAGGGACGATTGTTGTCCAGTTTACGGCTCAGTCTGAGTTCCCCACTAGTCTGATTGACAATTAACAAGTGCAGTTCATTTCCTCGTTCAAAGGTATAAAACAGTCTGTCGGATACATCTGGGTCATAGGCAGGGATCTTCCCTATCACACCAGACGGAAAGGTGTTGGATTTGTTGGAGATATAATTGTTAAAGAGGATCTGAAAATTTTTCAGAATGGGACTGTTATCATTCTGGTCAATGAGTTTGATGTGGACTGTAGCTCTGCTGACAAGGGGGGCTGAAGTGGCCTGAACCACGATGACATACTCAGGCTTGGTCTCATAATCCAAATCAATGAGGGCAGTGAGCTCACCCGAAAATATGTCCATCTGAAAGATCTCAGGGATATTGCCTTCCACGATTTGGTACATAATCTGGGCGTTGGGTCCTTCATCTGGATCCAGGGCTGTGATCTGGGCCACGACAGAGCCCACGATGCTATTTTCCTTCACGAAGATTTCAAATTCCTCTGCTGGAAAGACCGGAGCGTTGTCATTAATATCTTGCACTGACACTTGAATACGGACGGGGGTTCTTTGGGGAGGCATTCCCCTGTCCACAGCGTAGGCAGTAAGTTCGTAAACAGGAATGCTTTCCCGGTCCAACCTGCGGATGGTTCGAATAATCCCAGAGGTGGGCTCGATAATGAAATCCCCATCCCCGTCCTCTCCATTCTGGAACGTGTACTGCACCCGCCCATTGGCGTGGGCATCCCTGTCAGTGGCAGAGATCTGAAGCACACTCGTGAAGGGAGGGCTGTCCTCAGAGATGACACCTTGGTAGTGAGCACTCACAAACTGAGGGGCATTGTCATTGACATCATTCACCATGATTTCCACATAGGTTGTGTCTGCTTTCTGGGGGATCCCGTTATCTTTTGCTGTAATGGCCAGTGTGTAGGTAACTTGGTCCTCATAATCCAGCTCTGCCTGCAGGGTGATGGCGCCAGAGTTTGAATCAATCCGAAACTGGGGGATATTGTCTTCCAAGTAGTAGGTAATCCTGGCGTTTTCTCCAACATCATCATCTGTGGCACTGATCACCACCACTGTGCTACCAATTGGACGGTCCTCATTAACAGTTACTGAATAATGGGCGCTCTGGAACACCGGCCTGTGAGTGTTGGCGTCTGTAATGTTGATGTGAACATGGCAGTTGTCATGCAGGGTCCTGTCGGAGGCTGTCACTGTTAGCACAAACCGCCTCTCTTGCTTGTAATCCAGGGGCAAAGAGAGGGTGATTAATCCCACTCCTCCTTGAGTACTGATAGCAAAACGGTTCCGTGTGTTTCCACCTGTTATCTGATAGCTGATGGCACTATTCACATCCCGGTCAATTGCTGTTACACTAAGAACACTAGTCCCTACCCCAGCGTCTTCATTGAGGCGAATGAAATATTCTTTCTGGGTAAATTCGGGCCGGTTATCATTTACATCCATGACAGTGATGGTGACACTAGCAGAAGCAGATAAAGAAGGAGAGCCATGGTCACGGGCTTCTACCCCAAAAAAGTAGTGCTGCACGGTTTCTCGATCCAAAGGGCCACTCACAGTAATCCAGCCGGTGGCACTGTTCACTACAAAGGGGGTATCAGCAGAGACTCCGGCGAGCTTGTACTCGATGCGTGAGTTCTCTCCATAATCTGCATCCACAGCCTGGATGTGGATTACTGAATGGCCCAAAGGGGCGTTTTCCAATACAGATATTTGAAATGGGGTACTGACAAAGATAGGAGCATGATCATTAATGTCCACCACTTGGATGCTAACCATGCCTGTGTTATTAGACAAAGGAGGACGTCCCGCATCCTGGGCACGGATCCTCAAGGCATATTCTCGCTCAACTTCAAAATCCAAAAGAGCTACCACCTGTATTTCCCCAGTCACACTATCAATTGAAAATTGTCCCCTACTGTTACCACTGATGATGTTATAATGAACTAAAGCATTGTTGTCTTTGTCTAAATCAGTGGCGGTAACTCTTAAAATTTCTGAATGGGGCCTTATATCTTCTCTCACCTGGACTATGTACCGCTTTTCACTAAATTGTGGGACATTGTCATTTTCATCCAGAACTGTTATATACACTCTAACGGTGGAGGATAGAGGGCCAGGCTCCTTACCTTGATCGTTTGACTCCACTACCAAAGAATACTTCTCCATTTTCTCCCTATCTACTTGCCCACTCGTAGTGATCAGCCCTGATCGTGAATCTATCTCAAAGACAGAGTGAGCAGCTTGTTCGTTTACAAATCGATATCTGATATGGGCATTGGGTGGAGAGTCCACATCAGTGGCCCTCAGCTGCAGAATGGGATAGCCTTCTTCTACATTTTCCCGGATTGTCTCTCTGTACTCACTCTGCTCAAATATTGGATTATGATCATTTCTGTCTGCAACTGTGATTGCAACCATGGTGGTGGCAGAAAGGCGGGGAGCTCCGTGATCCATAGCAGTCACTCGGAAGTAGTGTAGGTCCATATTTTCCCTATCCAAAACTTCAGTGGTACTGATGAGGCCGTTTTGGGAATCAATGCTGAACAGTTCCAGAGATCTGCTGTTCATCAGTGCATCCATGGAATAGACCAGCCGCCCAGCTTCACCGGAGTCAGAGTCTTGGGCTACCACCGTTATCACAGGCGTGCCTGAAGGCTGGTTTTCGGCCACCTGGACTTGGTAATTATACTGAGGGAAGAGGGGGTGACGATTGGCTGCCCTCCGAGCCCTCAGCAAGGGCAGACGCGTCCCTTCTCTTCGCCTCCTTTTCTTGGCACACGTGGAATATGTTATCTCACCCTGCATAGCTGGATGAGTGGGTTTTAACTGGAAGGAGGGAACGGATTCCGGGACTGGTGGACTCCTGAAATTCACGTCAAAACAAAGAGTTTGTAAACAGCCTTTGGTAGAATCAAAGGGATGGCAAGAAAAGAGGAGATCGCGCCTTCTCCGATCTGCGTTCGGATTGGCTCCCAGAAAAGCACAAGGAGCTGTCCGAGCTGCTGAAACCGCCGAAGCGGCTCTCGCCCAGCCTTTTCTGGTCCCGATACAAAGGCAGCGTTGCTCCGGGCTATTCCCACACCGCTCGCCGGCGTAGCAGCTGCGGGAAATTCCACGGGGCGCCGGTTGCCCCACGCAGAGCTGAAGGCAGGTCAACAGGGAGAACCACCTGCAGAAAGGCGAGCGGGCTCCCGGGCGGGAAAAAGAAGCCAGTCGCATAATCGGGAGCCGCGAGGGCACGGGGGGACTGCCGCCTTTCCTCCTAGCTCTGGTGGCGGCGGAGCGCTCGGGGGTCCTCAGCAAGGAGCGGCCGGTGCAGTTCCGAAGGCGGCGAAATGGCTTTGTACACAGGTGGACCAGCTGGACACAGGCTGCAGTCTTGTTAGAACGGGTTGGGTCCCGGCGATTTTGGAAGGGGACCTTCATCCCATAGGACGCCCCATTGTCCGGCTGGTTGGCCCCCCTCCTAGGGCGTTGATTGGAAGGGCTCGAGTAGACGCCCATCTGCGCGGAATCCTCCCCAGCCACAGCGAGCCTCACGAAGCATCCCCGGGTAGTCCGCGCACGGCTTTCTCGGAGCCTTGCCGGGCTCGGGGCATTCGGAAGAAGCGCAGAAGCATTTATAATCCACAGGCAAGAGGGAGCGCTGCCCGGCTCTCGCAGGGTGCCAACCGGGCAGAGGATCGTCCTCTTCTCCCAAGGTGGGGTCAGGGATCCAGCGCGAGCAAAGCTGCGGTTCCTCTTCCCGTGCCCCGCAAGGGGTTGCGAGGGGGAGCCCGCGCAGCACAGCCCGCCCTCCTGGACCCCGGCGGTCTCCTTCAGTTGCGCGAAGAGAGCGCAGCCCGGCCAACCCCCGCCCGGCTTCTCCGCCCGGTGGACGCAGCCCGAGCCCCCTCTGCCCGCTGGCGTCCCCAAGCCGAAGCGAAACAAAGGGAGCAGCAGCAGCAGCAGCAGCAGCTCCAGGCGGCGGTCCTGGCGAGGACGGCGCTGGTTTGGTCCCGGAGGTTGAGGCGGCGGTTCAGCCATGGTCCCTCGGCCCTTTCCCCGCCCCCCTGCCCGGCTGCCCTGGCCCGGCGCTGCTCCCCCGGCCCCGCCTCGTCTCGGGCTCCGCCGCCTTCCCAGGTTCGGCTGCCACCACCATCTATCTAGAAGCGGCGGCACCGCCGCTTTTCCCGTGGCTCCGACCGCTCCGTGGCGACGGCGGAGGCAACAGCATCGCCTCCTCCCACAGCCTCAACATGGCTCCCGGCTGCCCCGATGGTCCGTTCCGCCCTCCCTCCCTCCTACCCCCCCTCTTGCCGCCCTGCCGTGGTAGCGCCCACCCGTTTAGCGTCGACGGGTGAAGCAAATCCCTCCGCCATCTTCACTGTGGGCAGGTTGAGTCGAGCGGGAGGAAAGAGGCTGGAAGGGAGAGGGTTGATCGCTAAGACTGGCGAAGGGAGGTGGATGGAAAGGCCGCTGAGATCCGGTGGAGATTAACGAGAGGATCGCAATAGGGACGCTTGACAGTGGAAGGAACTGTCCAACGTGTTGATTTAGAACTCCGGGATCCAATCAAGGATGCCAAAGCTGTTGACAGCGAATCGGTAGAGGAAGACTGTGCGATCATCCAGGAGTGTGTTTGGTCGCATGGGCGTGTCCTGGAGAGCCTCTTGTACCCAGGCGTCTTGGCAGGCCCCCTTCCAGCTGTAATAGTAGCACAGGTACCAGAATCCGCAGCCAGCATGGTTGACTTACTCCTCTGGAGGAAGCCTAATTGAACGAAGCTGCTTTAGAGCTGTTTATTCCTCGGCTTATTTTGCACACATTATGAGGTTTAAAGATAGTCCCCCTTTCATTACCACATACATTAGAATTAGAATTTAATGGCCAAGTGTGTCTGGACATACAAAGAATTTGTCTCGGGTGTACATGCTCTCAATGTACATACAAGCTACAATGGATAAATTGTGATTATAATAATAAAGTACATTAATCATGTCATGTACATATGTACATATATATGTGGGTAAATGAATTGAATCTTATTTGGTAAATTAAATCAGTAAGTCTAAGGATTCATAGAAGAAAAGAGTTGAACTATGAGGTCCTTGGTGCTCTTTGGCTTGGTTGTTTTCTTGCAGACTTTTTTTTATTACCAAACATCAGTGCGCCTGTAAAGACTCAATTGAGAGGTTCTTAACTCCTGTTTAAGACAGAACATACAATTTTAACCTTCTGTAGGTGTTATAGTGCTAATTACTTGTAGCTTGTTAGAAAACAATGGACACTATTATATTTTCTATTTATTCAAATACATCTTTTTATTTATTTATTTATTTAGATTTATATACCTCCCTTCTCCTGAATGATGATGAAGATGATTATTCTAAGGGTTGAAGAAGCACTGTTTTAATGATTTGTTTCATTAAAGCAAACTTTTTTCCTGCTTCACACAAAAGCCTGAAAGATGGCAGGTTACTTGTAGTAGGAAAGATGCAGTGTTCACACTTGAGCAAAGTCTAAAATGTTTTTTTAATTTTTTTGAAATAATTTTCAATGCTTGCATAGTCTAATATGTCCGAAGGTGCTAATATTCTAACAGGAGGCAAAGTGATTTAGGTATAGTTTAACAATTATAACCATACTCTTGGATGGTACATCCTGCTAGTACTTCATTTGGTCCTGTTTAATTGTATGTTCTACTATTAATAGTAAGGCTCCAGGATTTGATTAGGGAATCAGTATACTAAAAACAAAGTGCAGTTGATATGATTCATTAATATTGATTAAATCAAACAACAGCACCAAGATAGTATAAAACATGGAAAGAGTAGGATGGACAACTTAATTTGACTTTGATTATTAGAAACCTCAAGCAACTTCTCTTTGATAAGTCCAGTAGTTGTTAAACTGCCTCTCCTCTGTAAATCACTCATTTTTTTCAGGACCCTGGATGCTGAGCTCACTCACAATTTGCTATTGTAAGTGAGCTACAACCACTTAACATCTTGGAAATATTGTGACACCTGCTTCAAAGGAAGACAGAGTCAGGCTGCAACTCTTCTAACAAAATTAGGTTTATCTAAATCTGCAAAAAACATAAGGTTATAGCAAGCATGCAAGTAACACACAGAAGGCTCACAGGAGCACCTTTGCTTCTGTCTTGGAGTGAATTGTATGGGGTGTTTTTTTCTTTCTTGTTTGTTTTCAAAATTAGGACTAGCAGTTGCAGGATGCAAAAGTCTGAATGGCCACCACAAGGTAGCAAAGGAAGTTTTTATATCTCTTCAGAATTGTCATCTGGATTCTTGCAGCCCAAATCTGGCAGTCCTAGTAATATTCCTGTAATGATGGGACTGGGAAAGAGTCAGGAATTGTGAAAAATATTGCAGTTTCAGAACATGTAGAAATTCCCCCTCCATCTCTAGCTGCATCTCCTATTCATCAAAAGAGTTCCACCATGTAAACTCAGAGATAAAGGGGGTTCTAAACATGAAAGTATTTAGTTGTGTGTGTGAGGGGAGGAGGGGGAGTAAGGAAGAGAAAGGGAGGGAGGGAAGGGAGGAGGGAGAGAGAGGGAGGGAGGGAGGAGAGGGAAGGGGAGAGAGACTCTGGTAGGGGCATCCTGTATACAGAGACATCTGAAAGATGTCAAAGATACTGAAATTAGTCCAGAAAAGATAACAAGGTTGATGTTTAGGCAGAGGAAGAAGTAAGTAGAAAGAGGGACATAAGATGGTGAAGAACAAACCTAAAAGGAAATGTTCAGCATATTAAACTGGAAACGGAGACTTTCTGGTCATGAGCAGTAGGCTATGAGTGTATCAAAGCTTATTTTGGGTTACAGTGGCAAATAATTTTAGTTTCCCATTAAGGAATTAAAGTACAATTCTACATTATTATTATTATTATTTTGCATCAGGAGCTGGGAATTAGGAAAAAGAACAATGAGAAGCAAAAGGAAGGAGGAAGGAGTTTTATATTGCTGCTTTTAGAAAAGGGGGCAAAAAATTATATAAAAAGATGCCTGTGCAGTATGGAAATAGCCCTGCAGATATGAGTATAATTTGGCCAGATTTAAAGCAGACTAATTAAAATCAATCTATCACATTTGTAGACTACTCAGAATGACTCTGGGCAACAGTCATATTAAAATCATAAATAATCAGTACAGAAACTAAAACGACAAAAAGGAAAATATGCTCATAGGAAAGGACAACCGATACAATCAAACAGCAATAGCCACAAACAGCAAAATCAACCCACAATGCCTTAGCCCAATGGCTAAAGAAAGGTCCAGGCCTTAACAGTTATCTGAAAGAGAGCAGGGTCAATGCTCTTCAGATTTCGGAGGAAATGCTGTTCAGTGCTAGAAAAAGCTCACTTCCTGGGCCCGATCAGATGAATTGCTTCAATAGACAGCACTTGAAATGCCAACTCTGTCAAATATTACAGGATGGGTAGACACTATAGGAGAAAGATGGTCCCCCAAGTAACAAGGCTATATGCTATGAAAGGCTTTACAGATAACACCAGCACTTGAATTGCACTTTGAAAGTGCAATTTATTAGTAACCAGTGTTCTATGGGCATACCATGATATATCCATAACTGCTTGTGCCTTTGCATTCTCAACTAGATGAACCTTCCAAGTGGTCTTCATCCTACGTAGAATACAGTGCAGGCTCCTCAATCTAGGCTTGGGGTTTAGGTAGGCGGTGAGCCTCTTTCAGAATTTTTATATGATAGCCTGTGTTTTTTTTCCTTTTGAATATCAATCTTTGTTTTATAGTTCTTATTGTTTCTAATGGTATATACTACCCACTTTATGGGGTTGGGTAGCCTTCAAAATTTGAGAGAAGAGGAGAGGGGAAGGGGAGGGAGAGAGAGAGAGAGAGTCTCAAATTGCATTGGATTTCTCTAGAAAAGTGCAACCCAGTAGATCTAAAAATGGAGAATCCCCGGGAATGAGAAGTCCATGAACCTAGAGCTACTTTGTCTCCATCTAGAGCTTCACAGCTTCCAGACACTAGGAGAAGACTTTGACCACATCACTTGGTTGACAAAGAATCCAGATATCCAACTGAGGATCATCAGCATATTGATAATAGCTGACTTTGGTTAACAAATGCTAAGAATTTTAATTACAGTAGTAAAAACTAATACAAACTAACCTTAAAGAAACTAGAAGGAAAGAATAAAAAGTTCAAGAAAAAAGAGAAAGAAAAGGATATAATAAAGAAAAGGATAAGAAATATATAAAGAAGTAATTTCCAACCCTCATCACAAGAAGTATAAATAAATTTCGTGACTTCATCTCCTGTAAGGTTACAAATAGATATCTTTTCATCCCATATCCCATCACGTAGCTATAAGCAAATCTATAAAAGACTAACTTTTTAATCCTAGTGTCAGCAAAAAGTTCATAAAGGGTCGCAAGAAAGTTAAAACAAGTGTCTTTTTCACTTTAACTCAATGAAATATTGTTGTAGAGTTGATTTCGCTTCAATTTTTCTTTATCCCACTATACAAATTTCTTCAAGACTTTTTAACTTTTAAGACTTTTGTAGATTCAATAAGAAAATATTTTCTAAGTCATTCTTAGGTTTATCATTGATATTTTCCTTTTGATTTTTAAATCTTCAACAAGTTTCTTTTGTATATCTAATAAAGTGTCCTTTTCCAAATCATTATTTTGACTTGTCATGTATAGTTCCATATTCTGTAGTTTCTTTATGTTGTCACGTAAAATTTGTTCCACATCTGTCTCTCCTTTTAAACATAGTCTATCCACAGAAGCAGATATCACTACTTACAGTAGTAATTGCTACTGTAGTACTGACTGATATTGCAGTTACTAACTTCTGACTCCATTCTTCAAACATGTTTTTTAAAATATTTCTGATGTTACTAACATTTTGTGTCATTTTGTAAGTCCAAATATTAACTGACATTAAAACCATGTTATTTTTGCTTCTGCTTAAAATCTTTAGTCCCTTCTAGTGTTCAGTTTCTAAAATCATTTTTTTATCTTTTGCTAGGACCTCCTATAGGGATAGCCAAAATAAGTTTGTTTCCCACAAGAAGTTGTTTATTTTTATAGTTAAAAGCTCATAGTAAAAGTCAATACTCCAAATTTATCTGAATCTTTAATCCCTGTATATTTTTCTTAGATCAAATTTTTACTTCGTGCTGTTTATTTCAAACTCTTTAAGTTCTTAAGCTTGTAATTAATTTTTATTTTCTTCAGAGTTGAAGAGACAGGATCATGGTGGCCATGAACTCCAGAACATCATATGAGGACAAATGGATGTCTTCCAGAACTAACCACATGATGAATTATAGTGGGGCAGGCAGAGATATTTCCTCACAGCAAGGAGATTGGTTTAACCACAACAGCCCCATATGCTCCTAGAATTGAACTTCAATCACAGGAATTCAAATCCGGTTATTTTGGGAGCAGTGCCTCTGAAAGCTGTTAAAACTTTCTGCTATTCTATACCCGTCGCCTTATGGTTGCAGCTGGTACCATACTTAAAAATTTAGTGGGCATATCTCATAGAGGGGGAAATCCCTCTTCTGGTTCTACCAGGTCATGGTTATAGACACCAGATTAGCTGTCTCAGCTATAATCAGATCATGAATTACAACAGAACTCAGATTCAACACCACCACCTCCTGTGATGCTCACCCAGGCTGTGTTCACATGCTGTGATTAGTCACGGTTTACTGAACCTATGTTTGCCCAATTAACCAATTTCCTGAGTTTACACAATATACATCAAGTCAAGGATTAATCACAGGATCTGGTTTCAAATAGCATTCTTGGTTAAAATAGTGGACTAATTTGTGGTTCAATGTATTGTGAGAATAGAGATTGGTATCTGAGGCTGATTGCTATCTTAAAATGCCCAACATATAGTTTGGATGTATTATCGTGTAGCAGGATATCTGAGATGAGGTGAGAAAACCATGGATGATTGAAGAAAAAATATAATAAAGGGGCTTCAAATAAATTGTTGTTGGCATAATTAATAAATGTTACTGACTAAAGATCTAGAATTATATCAGCCGGTTTTGTGCTTTCCAGATGTATTGGTCAATATCTTCTATCATGGTGACTTGGATGATGGTGGAGGTTAGCCTGCTTTTTCAGCAGCATCTAAATTTGGCATATTTAGTATTCCATTACTGAATTTCTCCCTACAACCACAATCTAAAGTCTCTCAATTGACTTTTGTATCTGAAGCTGGATTTGAACCTGAGTCTCTCGGAGTTAGGAAGTCTCCAACTTCTTAACCACTACATCACATTGTCTCTCTCAGAACACATTTCAAGAGCACTAAACTGAGGAAAGAAGGCATGGAATATCCTGAGGAAACTTTAGCATCCTTGATTTGACTATGTGCTGTGCCATTTATTCATTCCGCTCCACCACCCCTTGTCTACCCTTATATTTACATTTTGGCAAGCTAGCATACAAGGAAGATGTCAGCCACTTGTAGGCAAACAATGTGGGTTTAGCTGAAGCTTCTCATTTTATAATGCTGCAGTTGGATTTCTTTTCAAAATACATTTTGAGTCATCAGAGGAGAAGGGGATAGGTAAAAATTAAATTTCAAGGAAATTCATTTTTAAATTAAAACAGGGAGGGAGAAAATTTCATTTACATGTACACAGGGTTGATGGAATACAGGAAGCACATCATTTGTTTTCACTTTGTTCCTATTTTGCTCACAAAAATTTATATTCAAAAGTAGACTGAATTCAACTCAGTTGGCATGCCATTGATTATATATCTGCATTCTACGGTGAACCATCTTCTCCATTCCTGAATGATGAAGGAAGACAAACACTTGTGCAATTGGGACATTGAAGAGGCAAGCAATTTCTGGAGCTTTACTTATTTATTGCTTACATGTGTCCAGTGTTTCTTATCCCAGGTAAGCCTGGTGTACATGCACGATCATAAATTAAATTCCAAATGAAGAATATCATTTAAGATGGAAAGAGAATAGAAAAAAAATCAGTTGCAAAACAGAAATGGGGTCTCAAACCAGCTCAGTGAGCAAGAGTTCTTTGCACACTGAAACGGTAATTAGAAAACAAGAAAATGATTTTCAAAGTACTTATTTTTTTAGACATTTTTAGACATTTTTATGGGCTCATTTCAAAAGGTGAATGCTTCCTTCCTTTTTTTTGTTTGGGAACTGGACTGTATCTTTTTTCATCTATGGCAGTTTTCATATCCAAATAAGAGGGAACTCCTCAGCATGACTGGAGCCCTCTACCTTTTCTCCCAAAACTTCCTGGTTCAATAAGAACAGGAAGGAAATTTTATTGGTCTATATTCATCTAAAACCCCTCCTATCCAGACTGCCAACTGACTCTTCCTTTAGTCCTTATAATGTCTTCAATGCATTTGTGGGCATCTGGTAACTAAGAAAACAAGAGGGAGACCAGATGTTTCTGTCTTGTATTTTGGAACTCTTTTTTTGTCCTTAGCAAAGATCACCCCTTTCTTTTTCCCTGCATCTGACACCTCCCTCTGTTAAAATAGGGTCATTTGTTTAAAAATGTCAATAACAATTATGAGAAGTTCTAGCTTGGTCAAGATGTTGCTTATTTCAAAAATCTTGGTCAAGATATTGTGAAGGGGAAGTTACTGTGACTGTTTGGAATCTCAGTATAAATAAACCTCAAGCTACTTTTGACTCCAGCATAAATACACTTGCAACCGATATAACCTCTTCTCATTTGGCCAACTGAATTCTATTCCAATGATTTGATTGTTAAGTGAAATGAGAGAGAGAAAGAGAGAGGGGAAGGGGAAGAGAGAGAGAGAGAGAGAAAGTATGATGATCACAGGTAAGTGCTGTCTCATTCGGATTAAGTTCTTGTACAACTACAATAGCACTACTCTCATTCCGATGTGCATTTTTGTTAGGCATATGAAATTCAGTCATAAATGAATGTATTGCTTAGAAAATGATTTTTATTACTTATTGTATTTGCAAATCTAGCTGAGATTAATGACATACAAGTCTAATAAACAAATAAATAAAAGCTGAAATCACATCTATGGCTACAACATCAACCTATGTTCTTTCATATCCATATGGCACTATGAAGAGCTCTCTTTCTTTTAATTTTTAAGGAACAACATTTGCTTGTTATAAGAATTAAATTTCAACTTTAAAAACCAGGAGCTTGTTCTGGAAGAATTGCCAACTGTCTCAAGCCCAATGGAGAACAGAGTTTCATTTACGTTCATCCTTCTTCTCCTCTTTCTCAGAACAGGAGCTGATCTCAGTTAATCACCACATCTGCTGACTCCTGTAAAAGGGGACTAATTTATGTATTATTCTGAGCTCAGGATTCAGTGACATCAGATATTTCTTGAAAAAGGACTGTCAAACAAATTACAGTATGAACACACCACCTTCTTTCACTCTTGTTCCTAATACAGAATTTCACCACTCTTTTGCAACAGCGCTAACAGCTCATTTGCTAGGTGCCAGCAACAAAACTACAACAAAAAGCATTGAAGAAAAAAAATCAATTGAATAAAAGACATGATGTTTCCTGAGCCATTGTTAAATGAGTCAAGCATTTGGGAAATCTCTTTCATTTTTGAAACGTTCCACTTCTGAACGGTGATTCTGGTTCTATGGGGCTTGTGCAGCATTTTTAAATTACTAGTGGGGATTCTGTTATTTGAAGGTAGTTGGGCACTTCAAATTTAAGGGCAAGTCTATTGATCACAGTGGGACTTACTTTGGAATCCTCAAATATCTACTCCACATAAAACAGGTTTTGAAGTTGCCTCTTCAAAAACATTCCTGATGTGGTGACTGACAAAATCTTTGAGTTTTGGATTTCCCATTTGGTAATTCAGATCCTTGTGGGCAGGTTGCTGGGTTAGGGCAATAAAATAGAAATCAGAAGGTGTCCCTCACTGTAGATATTTATCCAATGGTTAGAAAGAATGTGCAATGTTGCCGTAATTATCTTCAACCTGCAGTTGAGTTGCAAAATTGCAAAACTTGGATTTTTAATCAATTTAATTAAGAGAAAAAATGACCATAGAAATCAAAGAGATTTTACCTTCATTTCTGACTTAACAGACTACCTTTTTGATCATTCAATTAAAAAGACTATTTGGAAATATATTAGGAATAGGTATAAATAATTCATTTCCCCCACCCTAACCTTTTGCCACAAGTGCAAGATGTTCCCCTTCCCGCCATCAACAGAGTGTTGATCCATTGGTTGAAACAGGAACTGACTGACCAGCTTGTTGCGTGATGTTGTGGGCTGAGACCGAGAGAGAAAGAGAGAGAGATTGACTAACTCAAAGTCACCCTTCCATGTCTAAGGAGGGAATAGAACTCAGAGTCTTCCTGGTTTCTAGCCTGGTGCCTTAAACACTAGGCCACACTATCTCTCCTTGAATAATTCACTGTATATATTCAAAATAAACGTATTTGCCTATAGGCTTCAAACATTGATCTCCTCCACTGGATTCAGTGGAGCATGGTTTAGATAGTCAGAGAATCACCATCTTATATACAGTGAGCCAGGATTCTAAAGCTTACAGGAACATAAAACTGTAGACTGAAAAGTGTGCCGCTGTGATTTCTTCCTTTTGGCTGAAAAGTCTCCCTCATTTGAACAAAATCAGTCACAATTTTCATTTCCAACCTGGCCCCTCCAGATATGCTGAGATACAAATCTGATCATCTTTCTCCTTGATGGTGATGGAAGTTATAATCATTTAAAGGGCACCAGAATGGGAAACATTACACCTGCAGCAAAATAACAGAAAATCAGAAGAGAGTTCAGATATGCTAAGTCTCAGGCGCTGATTCCTGGATCAAGTTATAACTCCAACATTCCCCCACCCATCCCTGGCTGAGGCAGTTGATGAAATTGGATTCTGCTGGGCATGAGAGGGTTAATATTCCACTGCCAGTTCCAATGATGGCTTTCGGTGGTACAGCCCTGACCACCCCTAGTTATGGCATATGGGTGGCATGAGCCAGTGCTCAGCTGGTTAATCAGATGCTGCTACAATGATTTAATAGAAGCTGAGCTTACAAGAGAATTCTAAGCAAAGGTTTATTATCCCCATTACGACTGTGGAAGGGCAACTCTCAGATGCTCATTGTCTGCGAAACCGGGATCCTTCAGTTTAAGGCTGGCTATTATTGCAGACACCCAATCATGTGAAAAGGCTTGCAAGTTAATTCTCTATCATGGTCACGGAAGGAGGAGAAAGCAAGCCTCCTTCTGAGTGGCATGTGAACACTACAAAACCAGGCAAGCTTTCAACTTTGCCACAGTGGCAGTAAAATCTAATTATTTGCTCAAGTGAGATAATATTTAACAGGTCTCCAGCCTATTTAATCCTAGTTGTCACTATTACTTTGCATTTAGATTTCCATGTTTGGATAATGGGGTGATCTTGCCAACTTACAAAAATCCAATTATAGGACCCCCCATAGAGATTGCTGTGCCAAAGGCCAGCCAATTAACACCACACAAAGTTTAGCACCTGTTTAAACAGCAGGTCATTCAGAAGAGCAGAAGTCTACTGGAACTTTTCAAATGTTCATTATTTCAAACAAGAGGAGAGAAAACTAATCTGCAGAAGGGACTTCCCAAGTAGAAAATGATGGAAATACATTTTGGCACAGTCTGACTGAATGGAAATAAGGTTAAAGATGTCCAAAAATTACCCCAACCTCAGCAGCCAATAATAAAACACAAATGTTAACTAGAGTTTATTTAGCTTGCAGTGCCTCATGCCTTGTTTACGGCTAGCTGCTTGCAGAAGTGAAGCAATTATATGATGATAGACAAGGAGCAGACCTTACTGCTAAGTGATGGTCAGAGAAGCCGGGGAGAATAGATAATTAGGAGTTGGGAAGAGTTATCTAAGAAAAACCTGAAATGAGATTTCAGACACTATGCGGCCTACCGCATAGCCTACATCTGCTAAGGAAGAGCTAACACAAATCAAAGGCAGACTGATGCCCATATACACAAGAGGGAAGAAATGATGAACGTAGGAGCTGAAGATCAAACTCACCAAGAGAGTGGACATGTGGGGTGAAGTTGCTTTGGCTTTCCAGAACTTCACTTTCATTACTTATATCCCATGTACCCAATGGTAAGAAATACTAGGCGCTTACAAAACCATACCAGATGGTTTTGTAATCCAATAGAAGGCTACAGTTTCCCTGGTTCAAAACATTACCCTTACTGGTAATACCAATGAAAATGCCAACTAAAAACCCCTACATCTAAAAGTCAGTCATTTTCAAGCTACTTGAAACAATTATTGAACATTTAGTTCTCTGCTCTTGAAAGGCACACATACTTCTTCAACTTTCAAGGTTCAAATAGGTCTTGGCTATTGTTTTACAACTAAATGTAATTTCCAGCTTCTCGTAGCATGGCATCAACAATACTATGGTCTACTTATCAAGGGAACATTTTGATTTGCAGATTGAATTTCATGTTACTAGACAGCTGATGGTAAAGACAAGAAATATCTGTTTGCTGTCAGTCATATGAAGCAACTTATTATCAGCATTATCACCAGAAGCCTTGTTCTCTTGAGAAAGGAAAAAATGCCAAATCTCAAGGATCTGTCAACCTTTTCTCACTGGTAATTTTAGCTCCATTTTTAAACAGTGAGATGGGTGTGTGCAGATGCATATAACTGGCTTGATAATTTTACAAATTTGATGAAACATCAATTATAGAAGCACTTAGCAGCGTATCTCTTTAGGTCTATCGATGTTTTCTTTTAGATAGATTTTATCTCCTTTGTAATTGCTGCTGTAGCCATTTTTGTAGCAGGTTACATTTGCAGATAATAATTCCATTCGTGCTATTACTTGGATTTCTTAATGGTGCTTATTCAATTAATCCAATATTCTGGGTTCAATAAACCTAACTACATGGACTAAACATGGCAAAAAGACTGGACTCAAATGTCATTGCCCAGTTTAGTGTGATCACAGCCAAAATATTAAAAAAACTGCAGACATACAAATTCTCAGAGGTATCAGTTCCTTTGAAAACCGTGTGGAAAGAAGAAATTCAAAATTTAACTACATTGGTACAGAAATGGATAGAATACCATTTGTACTTGTTCCTTCTCCTGACACTTATCTTTTGTTTTAACCATCATGTTTGGTGAACATTTATTTTTGTGTGTGTGTATATATTTTTTATTCATTTTTATACAAAACAAACAAACAATGTGCTTACATATTTCCATCAACATCAATCCACTGGATACATTTCAAATTTCTTTCATCAGTATTTATCAAATTCTTTAATACTATTTCCCACCTACTCCTTCCATCTCTTGTCCAACCATCTATGCAACTTTTAAATGCATTTTCTAAAACTTTCAAATAATTTCATGTTTTATAAAATATTCTAAGTCAATCACTGCAAAGTTAACAAGTTAACGATTTTAAAACATCATAAATCATTTGTTATATTGTATTTATATAATATTGTTCAAAACTCTCCATTTTAGAATTAAAAGCTAATCTCATTTAAAATAATTTTACCTATCCAGTTTTTTAAATCTCTCTTCCATATTTAGATCTGTTTTGAACATCCTAAACCTTTTAGTGATTCCCAATCTTATAAAACATCTTACAAAAATCAATATATAACAACATATTTATCAATTCCATATCTCTACAATATAACACATTTATCAATTTTCATCAACATTTAAGTCCATTTTTAACCTTTTCATATCTTAATTCAGTCTTAAACATCTCATTATCTTATGACCTTGGCATAACAGGTTTGTTTTTAATTTTATCAATATTCACTTAGACTAATGTCTTAAATTTAACAATAAAATTCTAAAGACTTACATTCCATTCATTTAAGATATTCAAATTAAACTTACTCAATATCAACAGGTTTAAAAAAGAAGGAATAGGAAAAAAGGTTCTATTCTATATTACATTTCAATTAATTTAAACCTATACATCTTGTAATTATATTCTTCTATATTTCTTAACCAGCCAACTGTATTTTAAAAACATATAATTCATCTTATTTATCTTATCTAAATATAATCAACTTATCATTTATCAGATCTATAATTTTACTTCATATAGCTTTACCCTTTTTGTTCTTTACACATTATTTTTCTCCTTTTACCTAACACTTATTTAAAGTCACTGCTCAATGTCAAAAGATTTATAATAAAGTTCTATTCTATAATCATTCAATAGGGCAGAACTTTAAGTTTCGTATTCAGTTCTTCACTTTACAAAATTTTTATCTGTCCAAATTTTTCCATAATTTCCACATCTGTGTATGTCTTCTGTTTTCATTTCTGAAACTGTCCCATTTCTTTCTACTTATTTTTTTCCAAATTTTCTCAGGTTTTTCCATTGATGTCTTACATTTCTTTAGGGCTGATTTATATATTTGTTTTTCTTGCTTATTTCTTGTAATGTTCATGTGAGTGGTTAATGCTCTTTTTTTAAGGATCTTACGCCTTCCTTTAAACCTTCCTTTAGATTTTAATTTGTAGTTTAATTTTTCTTTTTTAGATGTAACCATCTCTCCAGAAACTTGTTGCTTCCCTTCTGTTACTTTCAGTTTATCAATGTAGTTATTATCAATGCTGTAGTCGTCTGTCTTTTCTTTACTTGGATTTTTTTCCTTTGGCTTTTCTGTAAATGTTCCATCTATTTTTTGTATTATTTTATTAACTTCAGTCATGAAATCATCCATAAGTATCATTAATTTTGTTAACAATTTTTTATTTTTTATTTTTAGCTTTCCTTCTTTGTATTTACTTATCAATCAGCCCTGGAGTTCACTTCTTTGTAAATCTCACTGTTTGTTCTTTTCTTGCTAGAATCCACAACAGCTGCAGTTCAAGGTCACAGTCAGGCTTTCATGTTCCGTTTTCACTCACACCACCCGGTTCTTCTTTTTAAAAAAATTCAACAAAATCTTAAAATTTTTATAGTTTGGCTTCATAAACATAGTAACTTCTAAATTTTAGTATGGATAGAAAGACCTTTCGTCTCTAGATATTTTATTTCACTCCCAAACTTTTTCTTGGCAATTAATCCCTTCTGTTTTTGGTCGCCATTTTTTTCTCTTTCAGGTGTTAGCTTTTAAAGAACCTCTTTAATCAGGTAGCATAGTCTTTTAGTGTAGGGTTTTAAACTCACCCAGATGGTTAGATGTTAATTATCAGCTTTTTTGTGGCTTGTTTCCAAGCCACTTCCATTGTTGCTTCTGGCTCATTTGCGGCTAAACGCTGCAAGGCCACAGCACAGCAAGGCAGACCTTTTGAGAATTTTTTCCCCAGTCCCAGGGCAGTTGCCATCTCCCCCGGGACTGTGGAACATCCTCCCTTCATTGCCTCTCTGGGGCAACTTAGGTTTGGCTCCAGGCATGGAACTGAACTGGTCTACCTGTTGTCAGACAGTTTGACTCAGGAGCCTCCCAAGTCTGCTGCCTTGTCACCGCGCTGTCCACTGGAAGTCCTTGTTTGGTGAACAGTTCTTGGAAGTTCAGTAAAAAATAATCTGTTTTCATGTGCTAAAAAAGATACTGCCTTAATTTGAATTCTGAAAAGGATGTAATGCAGTGGCATTTCTTAAGATTGAAAAAATTACCAATTTGTATCCATTTGGTTTAAAAGAGCAAGCCAGCTGACAATTGTAC
Organism: Pareas carinatus; assembly: GCA_032468095.1. NCBI lineage: Eukaryota > Metazoa > Chordata > Lepidosauria > Squamata > Pareidae > Pareas > Pareas carinatus. The sequence goes on from JANHFO010001631.1 coordinate 463,563, forward strand.
GTAAGGATTTTTCCCCATTGTCCAAACTTTTGTCTTTAGAGATATATTATTTGGTTTCCCATTGTATCAGGTTAGAGAGTTAGAGAAAATGACTGCTTTTTGGAACAAATGAGTGTGAAGTCTGTTATGCACGACAAACCCTTGCCTATCATACCAGTTGAACCGGAAAAGATGAATTTTAAAAAATCAAATATTTATTTATATTAAGATACATGTTCAATCCATTGGTCTCCTTTTGCTCAACTTTATTTTGTTCATTTGTCCTCTGAATTGTAAACATCAGCAATTATAACAAAAATGCTTCTTCTTTTTTTAATGCCAGACTCTTATGATGAAGTTGCTAAAATGAAGACTTTATTTGAGTAACTACTGTACACAATTTTAAAAATAATGTTTGCACATGGATAAGGATGGGGGAAGGTCTCACGTAAGACACACCTTAACCAGGCTCAAATCACTATATTTTGGACACATTATGTGAAGAACCTGCTCTTTTGAGAAGTCCATGATGTTGGAAAAATAAGAGTAAGAGGATAAGACAACAAGCAGCAAGGTGGATGGCCTTGATTGGAGCAGCACTGACTGTGCCATTGTAAGAATTGAAAGGCTAGGTTGGAGTTGAAGAAAGTGTATCTATGTGGTTGTTAAGAGCTGAAACTGATTTAATGGCACCTAATCAATCAATCAAGGCAGGAGAAAGCAATTTTTGTTTTGTTTACTTGACAGAGTTGTCACAGAAACACATTAACTCCCAGAATTGTCAATGGTCAATGCTCAAAGGGACCCTGCACAACAATTCTTATCCTATTACCCATTCTGTTGGCCAACCAGGAATCCAAGCACTTCATTCTGCTTCATTCATTATACCCTTGAGCACTTTGACATTACCCAGTAAAAACAGGAGAAGAGCCACACAGGGCCTTACTGTTAGTGTGAACAGGTGGCATTTCATCAAGGTAAAACACTTGGAATAGCACACTGGCTCCAAACTTCCATTCTAAGGAAGAGAGGCTAAAGCTGTATTCAGCTCACTGAAGTTGAATGGTGCGCTAGTGCAAAATCTTGACATTTCCCTTACATTTATATGAACTTAAAGAAAATGCTGAGCTTGGATTAAAATAAATGCACATCTCTGCATTGTGGTCCCTGCAGTGTCAAGGCATGTTGGCTGCGTGGAAACCGCAGATCCACTCTATTTGAAGTGTTGGATTCTTCATACTTTCCCAAGAATTATGGATTGGTGGATATTTTCTATAAACCTGCTTCCTGATTGCAGTTTTGAAAGACAAACACATGAGTTCTATAGGTCTTAAAGCTGTAGGGACTAGATACAGAAACTCACAGATTATAAATATAGTATACATACAGGAAGAGTGATGGAACATCATTGCGTTTGGTAGTGCTGTATCTTTAGGAACAAGTGTGGGTAAAAATTTTTTTAAGGAAACTTGACACATTTGGCAATATTCTCTACTGGCCTTCTCTTCCCTGCATTTCTCCCCAATCCCCTATGTTTTGGACAGATCAACAACTTTCACTGTAGTTGTTTCAGGTTAATTCTATTTTAGGAGCAAGCTGAATATACCCTAGGAAGAAACGGGAATATTTACTTCCAGCAGCTCAGAGCCTATACTTGAAAGATAATTTCAAGTGATCTGCATCATATCAGCTGCCTTGAAATGAATGTTTATTGTCATTGGGAGCTGGAGTTGGGCAGAACTTGTGCATCCTCTCTTCTTCCAGCTGTTGTGAAGAAGCACCTGGTACTTAGCAGTCTAGTCTTTGGAGAATAAAAAAGATAAGCTAATCCTTGCAGTTTTTACCTCCATACTCAGGAACATTCAGAGTATTTCCAATATCCAAAGTCCTTCTGTGATAAATCCAAAACAAAATTAACCCAAGAAGAATGCTGATACATACTCTTGGCATCTTTGCCATGCATGGTGCAGTGGTTAAAAGCAGCACTGCAGGCTATTTCTGCTGACTGCCATCTGCCATTAGCCATCAAGCAGTTCGATTCTCACTGACTCAAGATTGACTCAGCTTTCCATCCTTTCGAGGTCGGTAAAATGAGGACCAAGATTATTGAGGGCAAATACTAATTTCTGTAAACGGCTTAGAGAGTGCTGTAAAGCAACTGTTAAACGGTATATAAGTCTAAATAATAAATAAATAAATTTGACTTATATGTATGCAGAGCTTTGATTTTTAACTTGATTCTCTCCAGGTAAAATAATAACCACATATATTTCAACAGTATCTTTAACTATCCTAGATCTTAGGGAAGAGTGAAATAGCACAAATGCTTCATTTTGGGGGTGGAGACAGCAATATTTTTTAGTATTTGAGGTGAATGACAATGTCATGACATAAAGCTAGTTCAGTATGTTTCTATAATAAGATTAAGGAAAACAGGAGCTTACAGCCTTATTAAGTTATATGACAGCATACTATAAACATTCTTAATAAAAATTTTAAAAAATGGTGATCCGTGACAGGGCAATTGACTAATCTGTGAAGCAAGGGAGAGAACACTGTTAGAAAATCTAGGAAAAGCTTTGAGGTTAGAAATATGGAGGGAAGCTAACCTTATAGGAACAGGAAGGTATTACAAGAAAGCATTTTGTAGTTGTGGCAGTATGAAACAAAGACAGGTTAGAGGAAAGTAATGAAGCTGGTGTGAGGCTTGTAAGTGGTTGGGAGTCTAAGTTAGTGGCTGCCTTTTGCCTTCCTTTCGAAAGGCAGGCAGGACATTTGGAACTGCCAGCTGGGATAATAGCGATAGCTCTGATTACCCCTTCTATTCCCATCTTTTTACATTCAGCACGGGCTTTTTCCTAATAACAGGCAAGCCTTTGCCTTTGTCTGAAATGCTGGATGACAGCTTCAGAAAAAAAAAACCACTAGCTCCAAAATATGCAGCAATTTCAGTGAAGAAAAAAGAACCAAGGGATTGTGACCAACTTCCCCCCCCCCTCAGAGGCTGATGGTATCTTATGGTCTATTAATTAGTCTAATGATTTTCAGACTCAGAGAGACGATGGATATATATAGTAGAAGATCTTTTAGCACAAATAGTTCTTGAAAACAAGGATTTTTTTTAAAATTTGATATATTACATTAAAACGATATTGCTAAAAAGTTTAAAATGCAAATATATTACAACTTTAAAACCAATTCTTTAAAATTCTGTCATGTATCTTTGCAAATATCAAAGCCCCTTCCTTAAAGAATATTCATGAATCTGAACACAGCTCAGCACTGAAGAAGTTCTACAAGTGTAACACAGAAAATGCAGCTTTTAGTTACGAATTCAACCTCATCATAGGTAGGAAGCAATCTGGATCCTGATAATTGCTTTTTTAAAAAAAAAAATCAATATACAGTTTAGAGAGAAAAAAATGCAAATCAGTGTTAATAATTCACACTGGAACTGGGACTAGAGATGATGAAACTTCAGATTGTTCCACAGTTATGACAACAACTGGGATCATAATTCCCATCACGAAGTGATGCAGTTGTTACTCAAGGACTCACCCCCTATCCAAGCCATTTTGTCTCTCCCAGCCCCAAGCTTCAGTTCTTCCAATGTAAGGAACTGACTCCCCTTCAATTCCCTCCAACTGCCTATTCTCCTTCCCCCATCTTTGCCCTTTTGGACACCCAGCAACCTGCCTTGCGGGATGGCAAGTAGCCCCACAACTGGGGAGGCTCTGGGGCTGCTTGCCACACTATGGCTCAGGGTTTTCTTGGTGCACCATGGCTAAAGGAAAGCTGTACCTGTAGCTGTAGCTGTCCACAGCTGCCTCAGCTTTCCCAGTAGTGTGGCACAAAGGAGCTTCCTGGTCCGCCATGGCTCTGGGCTACAAGAAGTCCCTACACTACAGCACAAAGTCCTTCACAGTGCAAAAAGGATCCTGGCCCAGCAGTGTGGGGCAAAGTCACAGCTGCCCTCATACACTGCACTCCGATGCTCCTGTCAACCTGTGTCCTGTTGACCTTTACTGTCTTCTTGCTCCTGCTGCTTTGAAGTCTGCCTGGTCTAGCTCTTTGTGAGGCAGCTGCTGGCTTTGGGTGGCCATTTTCCCCGGGTCTCATGAGGAAACTACCATGCGTGACCTGAGGAAGAAAGCCTCGTGTGACCAGCAACTGTCTCACAAAGAGCCAGGCCAGGCATGCCTGCTCAGCCATGGGAGCAAGAAGACAGGACCACAAAGGCAAAGGACGGATGGGCCGGCAGCAACCTAAAAGGGCAGAGATGAGGCAAGATAGGTAGGTGAGGGAAGTTGAAATGCATTTGTAGTTGTTAACTGTGGATGGAATCCCCAAACTTTGAATACATGACT
>JANHFO010001631.1:468008-480379 GCA_032468095.1 Pareas carinatus
ATGGAATCCCCAAACTTTGAATACATGACTGTAAGAACTGCAGTGGCTGTAACACTGTGGGCCAGTTGTAAGTTCTTTCATTGTTACTGAAATAAACGGCTGTAAGTTGAGGATCCTTGAAAAAAGGTATCTGGCTCATATATAAATGTCAAACCAAGTACAAATTATTCTGGAAACTCAGATAACAGAGCAGGCTTCATCCACTGACTACTAACGTATCAAAAACATCAAAGTGACAAACTCCTTTCAGACAAAATCCCTGCATTTTATACATTACAACCAATGCCATGCTCATTAGGCACGTCAAGAAATACCCAATGTATAAAAGATACAAATTTTGCAGTGACAAAAAGGGAATCAAGGTGTAATGGTATGTGTGAATGACCTTGGGAGACAGGAGGAAGAGCTGCAGACTGGACCACCAACATGTATAAGGTATCTCAGCCCACAGAAGGAGGCAAGGTGTAGGAAGCATTTCAGAGGGGGCTTCCTCTAGTTTCCCAGAAAGAAAATGAGAAGAGAAATGCTTCAATCTTGCAAGATTTTGTTAATGTAACCTTACAACAGAGATAGAGTGGGTACTCAATTGTTCTTCTTCCTGTCTGCATTTTCTCAAATAGCTAACGTCAAATGACAGCTAGATTGCACTTTTGTAGGCCCAATAGTGGCTGAAAAATATACAATGCATTTACATGGAAATATATAGAAGCACTTTTACATGGACAACATTTAGTTTTCCTGTATCTCCTAGGAAATTCACCCAGCCAGCACAAGGGTCAATGGTATCTCATGAAAGGCTGGGCCTGCCCTATTCCAATCAAATTATTTGGCAAGTTGTCCCCTTTCCTTTCTAACAGTTACAAAGGCCTTTATTAATATATAAACACTTGGCTAAACCCTTTTTGTTCTCCTGTACAATATCCTGGAGTTTCCCCCCCCTCAAATTGTTGCAAATATTTCACAGGCACAGGGAAACATTGCAGACAAGCATTGCTGGTCTTAGTCAATTTTAAGTACCAAGAGAGAATAGAGGTGAGGAAATGAAAGCGAGTAGTTGCTAGCTACTCATTATTGTATTTATTCAACAAATTTATACCGTCCCCCAAATCATACACATCATCATCTCTCCTTCCCATGTTGTCAAAACACAATCAAACAAGCCACTTGATTGGCTCTGTATCAACCCAGGCTCCCCAAGTCCACGGACAGAACCATGTCTTCAGGGCCATTTGAAAAAGTAACACAAAAAGGACCAATCTTATGTGTGGCAGAACGTTTCATAGGGAGTTTTTCCACAGGGAGTGTTTCATAAGGAGGGAACCCCTAGAGAAAGCCCTTCTCCTTGGACCCAGAGATGCATTTCCTTAATAGATGGGACACACAATATGCCCTGCACTCTGGTGGGCCGGGTAGAGGCAACTGGGGAAAGGCTGCCCTTCATATAACCTGGCCCCAAAGACATGTAGGGCTTTCAAGATGATAGCCAGCAGCTTGAATTGCACCCAGAAGCAAAGTGGCAGAATCAGTGCAACTCCTGCAAAAGAGGTAACACGTGCACAAATTTGGGCTCTGACAAAACTATGTGGGCCATTGCATTTTGAGCCACCTGGGCACTCTTTTAAGGTCAGTCCCACGTAAGTTGGGGGCATAATGACCCCAGTGTGGGTGATTGTGAGAAAGGACCAGTTGGTTCAGGAATATGCACACAAGACATAGTTGTGCAAAATCTGTCCTGGCCATGACTGCCACTTACTCTTCAAGCAGGAGTTGGGTGTCCAGGAGAAATACACACCCTCCCTCCCCCGATTACACACCAGATCTGTCTGAGGCAGAGCAACCCCATTAAGACCAAAAATGGTAATTCCCCAAAGAGTCAAAGAGTCCTAGCACCCAAAGCCATTCTATCTTGCTCTCTTGCTAGGGCTGTTTTAACCTTTGCTCCCCATCCAGACCTCAACAACCTTCAGGCACCAAGAGAGGGCAACTGCTGTATCATTTAACTCACCATGGGTAGAGATGTACAATTGAGTTATCATCAGCCTACTGATGCTATCACACTCCAGGGTGATGGATGATCTCACTTCGTGGTTTTATGTAGATGTTAAACAGGAGCAGAGGAAGTACTGACTCCCACAGGTCTTTTGCTCTCGATCAACACCCACTGGAAACAGCCTTGGAGGAAGGAAACAAACCAGGGCAATACTGTCTCCCCCCCACTCCAGAAGACATCATCATACTCAGTAGTAGCTGCTAACACCATGAACCAATTTCTTAAATGGAAGAACTGGCATGAGAGCAGTGGAAGAATTGGCTTGGAAGCAAAAAGACAGATTCTTGAAATATTATACTTGGAGCAACCCAAATTCAAAGGCAACAGGTGTATTTATAGCTTTATTTCAGCACTGGTTCATGTTGAGACTGATTGTCAGTATGTCTCAATAAATTTGGGAGGAAAGGCGAGGAATGGAGTTCTTCATTAGTACAGTAACCTCTTGCAGATCTAAGCAGTTCCACAAGGATCTAGATTAATTTCCGCCTGGCAAAATACTGGATAGGTCATTAGTTTGATTCATGGCGATTCTTTCCTTGCACACATTGAATCTGTGGAAAGGAAATGAGGAATTCTTTGGACTGGAACAAAATAGTATTCAGGATACATTATGCTATTCATACAGTGCTGGTATTATGCTGTCTTAAAAATGTAAAAGTGAGTCAGTTTAGTATCGTGGTTAAGGCACTAGTATAGGAACTGGGCAACTGGCACAAAGCCAGCTGGATAACTTTAAACCAGTCACTCTCTTTCAACCTGAGGAAGTCAGCAATGATTAACCGCTTACAGAAATCTTGCCATGAAATTGCAGGGACTACTTGAAGCTGTTGCCAGGAGTCAACAACTGATTAGATGACACAAACCTACTCTCAAGTAACAGATCTTTTCTGACTTGATTGCTATACTGTCCAAAGTCACAGTTTGCACTGGGTGGCCCTATACATTAATTAAATAAATAAATAAGCTGTCATCTTTAGCTATATATGATGTATCAAATGTGACTGATCAATTTCAAAGAGTGGGTGGGTTTCTTGCTGCATTCACACATTTCATACCTGCCAAACAGTGTTTTCAAGAGCAAATTTAGAAAGATGGAAAACGACATGGAAATCAGTCTTGTCTTCGACTCAAAAATTACTGCTTTGCTATCAGAGCTACCAATTACATAGCTACACAACCTCACCTTCTAACTGATAATATGTTTTGAAGTGAAAGTTCAAAACACATCACATTTTTGCCTAGATCTGAAATGTTTTTTAAAAAACCATGTAACGTTTCCATGAGTTTTTGCATTCTGTTTTCTAACCAGGCTGGATTGTCCTGCAGGACACTGCTATTCCACACTCATTTTTGCCCAGGCCATGCCAAATGAATCTTCGTATTGTTATTTCTAGAACAGAATTCTAACTGAATGACAAACTAGGCTTTCACCATTTTGTTCCTCCTTGTACAAACATTGCTGGGAATGGAAAGAAGAAAACAAAGAGGGGATTACAACCAAGTTTTTCTTTTCCTAGAATGAAATAAGTCTAGGCTGCAGTCTCAGTTCACAGAGAGCTGCCCTCAAAATAAACAGTTCTTGTGTGATACTTCTTACAAGGTTGGCTTTTCTTAAAATTCTGCCACCCCCCCCCATTTCTGATTAAAAAGAATTCTATGCCACAAATTCCCATTCTGTGGTTATAGGTAGTTTAAAAATATTACCTACATGGCCTAACATTCTTTTAAACAAGACAGACATGAAAGGGAGAGTAAGTGGATGGCATGCATCTAAATAAGTAGCAGTTCTGTTTTTCTCTTGCTACCTAAAGGTCCAAATAAAAGCCTAAATCCACAATCCTAATGCATTAGGCTAGCCAGATGGTAGTATTGTAGTGGAATATAACCATTCATAATACACACGCACAACACTCTGCAACACAGGAATGTTCTCGAATGAGACAAGAGTAAAGAAGTGTTTTTTTTCTCTATGGATTACATTTATTTGATTCTATGAAAATACAAGTCCCTTCCAACATTCACAAGGAATTTGATTCTATGAAAATACAAGTCCCTTTCAACATTCACAAGGGATATATATATATATATATATATTTGTTTTCGTAGATTTTCACGGGTACAGGTATGTAGTTCTGGGTTTTTTTGGGTCTTTTCCCGTGTAGGAATCAGAGTATGCATGTTTATTTTGGATGGCACATGTATTGATTCTCTACTTGAAAGGCAGAAAATGGCAGAGGCTCCCTAGATAGACATCGTTGTCAAATAGATGCCCTATCCTAAGGAACTGTTTCAAATTTATTTCTGCATCCATTAGATTTATAGAAGTTATCCAAATGTTTCCAGTTTAAAATCAAACTACTGCTACAGCAATGGTTGCAAAGCTCATATTTACCCGCTACGAAGAGCTGTGGAGGCATGCATGTTTATCGATATTACAGCCCCAGTCTGTCAAAAGCTCTCAATGAGAAAGGGGGCAAATCCATTTTGTAGCAGATCTGGAGGAATGAGATAAAAGAGGACTTCTCCCAACTTGTGCATATTAAGGAGCAGCAGTAGCAGACATCAGGCTCAGGTAGCTTTTTGAACATGAAAAGGTAAAGCCAGGCAGAACCAATTGCTACTAAGCTCAAGGCAAAAAACACCCGCAGGCCGATAGTGCACTGTGCATTGCCACTTACAGACACACAGTCCTCATATGTGCAGTGCCAGAGGCAAAAACCCAGCACATACCAGGAAAGAAGCAATGCTTTTCAAAGACGGTACGCCTTAATGGTGAGTCTAAGTTAGCAGGCTTTTGGAAGGATCTCCTGCTGCAGTGCCTGGACAATCAGTATTTTTGTCCTTGTTTGGTGTGCAAGAAACTCAAATGTGAACACTACTGCGTTAAGCATTTAAGACGTGCGGGTGCTTGCTCGGATTAGGGTCATGAATGGAGTTTGGCATGTTTAACCCATATAGATATACAGCATACGGATCGGAAAAACTCACTGGGCGCATTGGGAGAAGCAGGCAGTTTCCCCCTCACTAGCACTGTAGCAACTTTGCACTAGATGTTGCCGACACAAATTTACTGAAGCATGTTGTTCAAATCATTCGTCTACTCCACTTTGTAGCTAGCTGCAGGACAAATGCGTGGAGAGACAGATAATTGCGACAGAGACTCCCTGTTTTGCGATTCTAAGGACAGCATAAAGTAATTTAGAACACCCCTGTCCTTTTTTAGTGCAAAGATCACAGAGAGATGATAACATTCCCCTGCTTTCAGTCAAACCATGCCAATGGCACTAAAAGTCCAAACCCCCCTCTAATCTGTAAAGAAGTCTCTCCCAACCCCAGGCACAGACCTAGCAAAGGCCATCTTTAATGCACTTCACGCTGGTGGGCATCTATCTGGAAACTTCCTTTGTTGGGCCTTTTACTACTCCCTTGAAACGTCAGGGCTCACCTGAAGGTCTAATAAGGTAGGAGCACTAGTGGAAAGGATGGGAAAGACATAGCCACAAGAAGTTTTTTTTTTTTAATTTATTCCACACTATTCTTTCCTTCAGTTGGTTAGCTGGCTCCAAGAGCTATCTCTGGAAACTCTTTATAAATCTCTTGGATTATCATTTTGTCCATCTGGCACTGCTGACTGTCCTCCGCTTCCACCGTGATGCGCTGCAAGGTCCCCTGCAGGTCAGTTAAACGGTGCTTATGCTGTAGGTATGGGGTAATCCGCATGATGGCGTGCATCAGAGACAGGTACTCCATTCGCAGCTGTAAGAGCAGAAGACAGCGGAAACGTTTTGAGAAAGAAGAGAAACTGAGGTGGCGGCAGCCTTCTGAAAAGACAAATACTTTGGAAAGAGTCAATCCTTGTGAAGTACAGGAGCTCCCTCAGAAGCTATTAGAATAGACTTGAAAGAGTTCTTGGGCTGTCCTTGTTTTCATGTTCATCTAGTTAAGTGGGAGTTCCACCCCCCTCAAAGTAGTTTGAGGAAGCCATTTGACTGGATAGTTTTTCATAATACGTACTTAGGCCGTATGATAAAAAAGGAATCCAAAAGTAGTACTGGCATTTTCCCTTCAAGTTCTTCTCTCTCTCTGAAGGAAAAACACATGGGCTCAATGTCAACTCCTCACTTCCACCCAAGTCCAGATTTTGAGGCGCCTGATAATCCACAAAGGACAGCTGCACTCCTCATGGTTCACCTGTCATAGGTCAATCACAGAGCGAACTCTCAAAACACAGCCTGCATTTATTAGACTAGAAATGTATAGACTACCTGAAAACATTTGAGCAGAATCCATCCATTAGAATGTACATCCTTCAAACACACTTTAAAAAAAATATTCCAAATCATTTTATTTATGATGCACAATCATCCCAGATTCATACTCTCTACAATTGAGAAACTGAGAACCAAATACATCTGTACCCATTCAAGATTTGTTTTGCATAGCATGGGAAGAATTTAGGTGATTTCAAATGCAGCATTCTGATCTATATAATCCTTAAAACCATTATGGCTTCATATTTCAGTGGTTACATCTTGAATTGGCTTTTGGAGGCAATGTAGAATCTACAACATTAATATAATGTCCTTCTATATACTATTACTACAAGAAAAGGTGTCTCTGATACTCAGCAAGCGTAACTTTAGAGTACAATTATTTGTAGGCAGTAATTCCCAAGATATAAATGGAAAAGAAATGTTACTGGTTATTTCATACAGGTTAAACATGCCGTTGCTTTACTTAGATTGCAACTGTTTTTGATTTTTACTTTAAAGTTAAGAATAGAGTACAATGTATAGGATCGTGTTGGTTAAATGACCTTGAAGTTGCTTTATTGTCTGAATTTCCATTTCTTTAAATACAGTTTTGAAAAGGGGGGGAAAAGAATAGTTTCTCTATGTTCAGCAAGAAATGTTAATACTTCTAACTCAACAATATTTTCATTAAGAAAAGAGACATTTTATACTGCTACTGAAGGATATCTCCTCTTCCTGTTCTTTTTAATATCTCTGTCTCGGCATGGGAAAAATTCAAGAATGGGAACAAGTAATTTAAACTTCCTCTAAATGTGCAAAATGGTCTTATTTTGAATCAGAATCCTATGCATGTCACTTTAGGTAATTAGGCACATAATTAATGCAATTTGTAGCTTGAGTATTACCTACCAGAGAAATTTAATTTAATTTAAATCTAAATGAGTTCTTATTAATCTATCCAACTCTGTAGATATGAGACTACGGTATATGCTGTATATGCTATTGCCTCAGGCTCTTCAGGTGTTCCTGACCCACAATTCCCACCTCCTCTCCATCACTGATTGTGTTGACTAGGGCAGCTGGAGTTGTGGTTTAGTGATACGGGATTCCTTTCCTCATTCTATAGCAATAAGGTCAGACAAGAGAGAGAAGCTTCTTTGACCATTCCTGTTCATTTATATGCCAAACATTCATCTCATAATGTTTTCCCTCTTGAGGAGAAAGGTCTAGAATTACCCTTCCTCCTGTAGGTACCTTTTCTCCAGGGGATAGATCCGAAATCTGTCGCACAATTATGTCGATCATGACCATCATGTCTGTGTGGTAGAAGATGCTCGCAGTGTCCTTGCAAGCAAAGATGTCTTGAAGAAATTTCAGCACAGAATGTGGAGGCTGGGGCTGATGTTTAAAGATGCACACCGGATCATCTGGTAAAAGGATAGAAAGGGGGATATTCTGTCATGCATTGCCGTTTCTCATTTAGGTAAAAGGCAGTCGTTTACTCCATATAACAGAGTACAGGCATTACAGTAGCATTTGTTCAAACCAAGGATTTTGGAAGGAAGTGGTGTGCATGAATGAGCAATGCAGGCAGATCAAATATTTCAAGCCACAGCTTACATCCTTTTTTATCAAGGAAAATTATTCCAGAGAGGAAACATTAGATAGAGTGAACTGACTCCAGCTACAATGACAGCAGATGTATCAGTAAAGCATAAAATTTTGTGTGTTTTTTAATTATCCAGGTTAATTGTCTGAAAGAAGAACATTTCAGCTCATGCAACTCTTCTGATATTAAAATATTCTGGTGGAAAAAGCTGTGTTTACTCAAGTATTCTTCCTGTGCAAGATCTCCTTTCCTCATCAGAATCTCCTTGAGATTTTTGACCATTTCTGGAGTCTTTACTGATAGCGAGGTGGTGGGATGAAAAGGGAGTATTTTGTTGTTTGTAGTGCTAAACTTTGGAGCAACTAAAGAAGATGCATTTGGTGTTATCTTTGCTACTTATATTAGACTATAATGTGAATGAAAAATAAATTCAATACATAAATAAATTATAATTTTATGTGGTTGGAGAGCCAGATTTTGGGCTAGGAAACTTTGCTTCATTCACATATCTCCTAGCACACAGAGCAGGGGCATCAAATAAATGCAGTGAGAATATGAGTTATAGGCTTTTCATGTTTCCTGGTTTTATTTTCATAGGTTTTTGTGTTTCCTCGCAGACATGAAATTTTTGTTTTATTTTTCTTCAAAATTAAACCATAATCCAGGTAATTCAAAATGATCTCTAAGGGTTTTTGTACCACCACCAAAATTCTTCTTGATTTGGAAAGTATTTGGCTTTCTTCCCTATTTCTTTCTAAAGATCGTTGTGGGGATATGACTTGGTGGAATGTGAAGAAAGTACGGAACAAGACACTTAGGCAAGAAATTGAAGAACCAGTGGGGTGTAGTGGTTAAGGCATCAGGCTAGAAAACTTGGAGACTGTGAGTTCTAGACCCACGGTAGACATGAAGCCAGCTGTGTGACCTTGGGCCAGTCACTCTCTCTCAGCCCTAAGAAGGTGACAATGGCAAATCATCTGTGAAATCTTGCCATTGTCTTGTCCAGGGAGTCGCCAGGAATCAATCCTGACTCTAAGGCAAAATAATATCTTTTAAATAATTTTAAATAAGTCACATAAAATCCCTTAATTCAAGCTTACAATAATACAGCATATTCTACAACATATTTATAGGCTGTCAATCCTTGCCTTCCCTGGCAATAAAACTATATTCATTAGCCTCTATCTCTGATACATAATTTTCTATAGCGAGGACCCTGAACTTTCCTCAAACCTGTCCTTAATTTCACACTTCTGAATCCCTTTTCTCCTCAGTTCCTTCTTCCATTTGAAGTATGAACTTGAGACGCCCTGAGTTCCCAGGTTTTCAGAGTCAGTTCTAGAATACGATAATCATGTAAGGTGCTAGATTAGAACTATGGTATCTTTCATTTTCCTACCTAAAATGAGGGGAATCCACAGTACTGGTTTGGTGTAATTTTGGCCACTGAAAACTAATGACAAAATTGTCTTTTTCACTGAACAATATTGGTGTAAGTAGACTACTAAGATTTGTAAAAGGGCAAAAACTGGCCCTTCACTGCAATAAACTAGTCTATCTTTTAATATATGGGCTGAACAGCTGTAACATTTTATTTGCCCACAAATATTTTTTTCAACAGTCCATTTGCTCTCTATATGAAGAAATATGAAACCAATGTATATATTCCAGGACAGAACATACCTCTAAAGAGGCTTCTATAGAAAACTTTAATTTGCTACTCAATATTCAGCAGATTCTTCAAAGAATGGACATTTCGACTATGGAATAGGTTAAAGCTCTGTGAAGTCATATAAAACTAAAACCAGTTCTTGGCTGGCAATATGAAAAGAAAACCATTTACATCTGGAAAAGAACTTAAACCAGAAATAAACGAACCTATTAAAGTTCAAACAAAATAATCTGATTTAATTTTTCCTTTATTTTAGAATGAAACACTTATCTCTTCACAAACAAATGTAGCCATTCTGCTCCTAAAGGCATTAAACTGCAAAAAGCTTTGTGAGGAAAGTGTGGATACAATGGCATTAGGCTGTCTACAAACAAGGCTTTCCAGATTTTAAATGAAGTGCTTTTCTACAGGCTCTGTAGATTCAGGAGATTTAACACAGTGCTCACTGCTGGAAAAAGTAATCCGTGGTTAGACTAATTGAAAGATGGAAGAGGAGGATTGGGGGGGCGGGGAAAGAAAAGGATTCCCTAAGAAGCCAGACAGTACCTTTCTTGTGGCATACAATATATAGGGAAATAGATCAAGCTATCATGCTGCTCATATCCTGGACTGGGAAATTTCACTGGGTGTGAAGCATTATCTTCTCTGAAAGTAAATGCCCAAACTTCTCTGATGAAACTTTATGAAGGAAGAAAGCAGAATGCAGCTGGTTTTCACCACCACTGGGGTGGGTTGACACAGATACTCCTCTTTTTAGTTACATATATTAGGAACCATGATCCCAGTATTTCTATTGTGAACTCTACACCGGCAAACGATCTAGAAAGCCATTTAAAAGCAGGCCATTTGAATGGTAACCAAGTCAACATTCAGTAGGTCAATCTCTTGAGTGCAGATGCTGGACTCGTTTTCCTGACCCAGACCTTTTTAAAAAGCAGAAATCTCCTGGAATTGAGAGGCTGTTTACCAATCTTTCTTTGCCTCTAGTTTCCCGGATCAACTCTCCCATCAGTTCTGTCACAAACTGAACAAACAGTAAAATAGCAAGAAACCTCACCTCCACGATTCAGAAGCAGTAGCAGCTTCTCTGTGAATATCTTGATGTTTGAATGCTTCTTTACAGTAACCATGATCACATTATGCTCCGGAACTAAGAAATAAGAAGAGTTTATTAGAAATGTTTACCTGTCTGCCTGCTTCATTACTTCAGATCCCATCAGTTGACTGAAGCACACCCCAGGCTGAGTTTGATCCCAAGTTTGTTATTCTCAAAGAAGTGGCAGGTTTCTCGAGGTTGTTCATTTTGGTCATCTCAATGTCAGATCCTTATCACTCCAGGCTAGCTAAGGCTGCCTTGGAGACATGTGGTTTGGTCTAGTTGGCAGCGAATGCATCTTTGAGAAGGATCGGTTTTGCCACCCCTTAAGGAATCAGCAGTCTTCTCTGTCCTCAAGAAACCATTCCAAGAGCCAATCATTTTGGACAATTTGCACCCTGTTCATAACCATTCCTTTTTAGGGAAAGTGATTGCCTTGTAGCTACAGAGGGCTCTGTTTCAGATTACCTGGATGCTTTCCAGTAATGTAGGATTGAAAGTGCAATACAGTTACACTTGTAGATGACATCTGAAGGGAGCAGAATGGGCGTAGTGCATCAATTCTTGCTCTCTTTGATCTCCAACAGAGATCCTCAACAACATGTTGAACATAATTTTGAACAGACTCAGGATATTTTGGGATGTGTGTGCGTAGGAGTTGGGAAGACAGTATTTTGCTAGTTCTCCTCTTTCCTCCAGGATCTGCCCCATGGATCTTCCTGTGTGGGGTGCCTAAGGGCCTGATGTTCTCCACACTAGGTGAAGAGAAAGTCACTAGGTGAGGTCATTCAACAACACAGGATGAGATATCATCAATATGCCAATGATACTCAGCTATGTATCTCGATTCCTGATCAGACAAAAGATGTTGTTGAGGTTCTGCCTCAGTGTCTGGAGGTTGTGGAGGTCTGGATGGGGAAGAACAGACTTCACTTCAACCCTATCCGGAAGGAATTGCTTTGGGGGTTGGGATCTTCTGGATCAATGGTTTTTCATCTTAGTTCTGGATGGGGTTGCACTACTCCAAACAGAACTGGTATACAATTTGAAGATCCTTCTGGACTCCTGTTTGAAGAGCAGATGGCAGTCATGGTCTGGGGTCCTTTACAGCATTTTGTGTTGTGTACCAATTGCACTCTTTCTTGGATCAGTTGGTTGTTCATGCCTTGGTCACCTCCCAAGTGAATATGCACTGTATATGGGTCTTTAAAAACCAACCAACTTAATTATGACAAAGTTTGCAGATATCTCTTTGTGGAACCACCTCCTGGATCTTTTGTCAGCCTGGAACACATAATTGCATCTTTTCTTTATTTGTACAACTCTATAAATCAACAGCACTACTTTTAAAATGTGCATTTTTGTCATTATCAATTCCATATTGACTTTGTTTATTGAAGGAGTCAACTGATACACAGAACCTTAGCACTATTCATTCTCAAAAAACAGAAGTAGGTAACTGTAAATTGGACATTAGATGAAATAAATTTTTATAAAATAAATTTCATAATAATAAAACCTAACTCTCATTTTAAGAGTCACAGAACAAAGCACAGAAATCTAAACTACAGAAGAAGCTTTGATAAAATAATGCAAAGTGCTTGTGCTTCATTAGTTTTAATTTTTAATAATGTTAATTATTTAAGTTATTTGTACACCTCCAATTCCCCCCTCCCCCCTGACTCCCTCCC